>JADLZL010007007.1:0-201148 GCA_015844335.1 Chrysopogon serrulatus | reverse complement strand
ACTATTTGATTGCATGATAGAAGCCAAGTTGTTTCAAATGCCCTCATCACTACGAAGGCTCTTTGCCACAATTCTTGTGTTCTGTGAGCCTACCAACATACATAGCCTCTAGAACAATCACCTAGAGGCAATGTCAGAAGACTATACTAGAAATTATAAATGCACATTGGTCGTACAACAAATGGTATTGAAAAATCTCAAGGATATGTTGCAATCAATGGGCAAAGACATACGGTCGTTTCCTCTTCCAAATATCGATGAACAGAATGACATAGAAAATAATGTACCTAGGGAGATCACCGAAGAATCCTCAATTGAGGTGGATCCTAAGGACAAGGTTTTGCATAAATACCTCAACAATGAGCAAAGAGCTGCCTATGGCAAAATTCTAGCTGCAGTTGACCATTATAAGGGAGGGTTGTTCTTCATTGATGGCCCAGGAGGCACTGGGAAAACATTTTTGTACAGGGCCCTGCTAGCAACAGTCCGTGGACAAGGAAAGATTGCTCTAGCCACGACAACTTCTGGTATTGCTGCTTCCCTAATGCCCGGAGGGAGGATTGCACACTCGCGGTTCAAGCTACCACTAAGAATAGATGATGGAGCTATATGTGCATTCACAAAACAAAGTGGGACGACCAAGCTAATTCAGGCAACATCACTAATCATTTGGGATGAGGCATCCATGACTAAGAGACAGACAGTTGAGGCCCTAGACAAAAGCATGCGTGACATAATGGACAAACCAAATCTTCCATTCGTTGGAAAAACAATTGTATTTGGTGGTGATTTTAGTTTCAAGTCCTCCCAATTGTTCGAATGGGTACAAGAGCCCAAATAGTAGATGCGTCACTATGTATGTCCAAACTCCGAATTGCATGCATCACTTAAAGCTTGTGCGCAACATGAGGGCTCGAATCGACACGTGGTTTGCGAATACCTACTTCATATTGGAAATGGCATCGAGGAGACCAACGATGATGGTGAAATACGTTTACCCAAAAATATGTGTGTGCAACATATGCCAGATGATAGTGGCCTGGATAGACTAATTGAAAATGTCTATCAAATAGACAATGCTTTCCTAAAAGATTCAACATACATCATGTCAAGAGCAATTTTATCCACAACGAACGACTATATAGACATCATTAACCTAAAAATGGTTGACCGTTGCCAAGGAGAGGAGATGGTATATCACAGCTTTGATTATGTAGAAGATGACCCTCATAACTACTATCCTCAAGAATACCTAAATACCCTTACACCAAATGGACTTCCTCCACATAAGTTGAAGCTCAAAATTAATTGTCCAATCATACTACTCAAGAATATCGATGCTGCTAGTGGCCTTTGCAATGGCACAAGGTTGGTGGTACGTGGATTTCAGGAAAATGTAATTGATGCAGAGATTGTGCTAGGACATCATTCCAGGATGCGAGTTTTCTTACCGCGTATCCCATTATGCACCTCCGATGATGAGATGTTACCATTCCATTTTATGAGGAGACAATTTCCTGTCAGACTTAGCTTCGCAATGACAATACACAAATCACAAGGTCAGACAATACCAAATGTCGGCATCTACCTACCTAAACCAGTTTTCTCTCATGGTCAACTATATGTCGCGCTTTCTAGAGCGACCGCAGCAAAGAACATAAAGATACTAATAGGTACACATGATGAGGAGAAGAAACATGAGATCGGTCTAAGAGAGTCATACACGAAAAATATTGTCTACAAAGAGGTGCTCACCAATTAATTAGGTAATGTAATCTTAAGAACAAATATCAGCATCATCTAATCGTTCTTTCCTATGTCTCCACTAATTCGTGGTACTTATTATCTCCTACTTTGCTCAGGGATACCAGACTATACAAAATGCTCTTTAATGTTATATATGTCTCGGGCCTAAAAGAAAAGTAGGCTGCAATACTGGTGACAAGGTAATTAGATCCAGAGTTATATCATGATTTAATTCAGTATAGCTTATTTCTTTTCTTTGGTTGATAAACAATACAATCCTGAAACATGCAGGAAAAAGGGTTTCAACGTAAGTCCAGGATGGAAAGAAATATGCTATAATCACTGTTGGGAGACAAACTGGAGTTGGTTCAATTAAAAAAAAGACCTATATATAATAATTGTATTCATCTCTGATGTCTCCATACTGTTTGTACTGGCTGTTCCTCTCATTACGAACTCTGTATGCATTATTAAGTACCATGCTTCTAAGAAAAAGTAATTGCTTCTGCCTTGTACAAGATTCAGCAGCTTTATAAGCCCGGATTCATGTCATTCCAACAACGGTCTGAAATACAAAAGCAACCTCAGAGGTTACTACCTCAAGTATTTGAATTTCATGGAATATAAAGTTTAGAGAGTAATGGGCCATTATTATTTTTACAATATATATACAAACCATCTCAGAGGATTTTCTGATAAGTAATGGGCCATTTTTACAATATATCTTGAGCCTTATTTGCAAATGAATTATTTTGGAACGAAGAACAAGCTTGTGTCTGATAGGTGATGGATGGATATGCGCGTGATGAACTGATGATGAAGCTATCACGTAGGAGCAGTAAGTACTCCTAGCGACATGTTTTGCGGAACAAAAAGATGATTGAATGGATAATATAATGACGATGACAGGAGCATGGCGCGATGCTGCCGTCTGGCGGCAGTGCATGCAGTAATTGGGCGGCAGGGCCGGCCGGCAGGTTGCACATGAGCGCGGTGGCAGCATGCATGAGCATGAGGGCGTCCAGACGTCCACTCCGGACAAAAGAGGCGGCGGCGGCGTCGTCCTCACCCTCGTCGTCTCGCTCTATCGTCGTCTCCGTGGACTGTAGGGCGAGCTGGACGTACGCACGGGTCCCGGCCGGCCGGCCGGAATTCTAATCTGACGAGCAGCTGAGTAGGCAGGCAGTCGAGGGAGTCGACGGCTCGACGGACCGGGCGGGCACGGCAGCCGTCAATGACGGCATGGTTGTAGTACTATGCACGGCAATGGCGTGTTCTCCCTGCTCATCGATCCGCCTACAGTATCGTTGACGTTGAAGATGGAACTGGAAACTTGCTTGCATCCGTACTACTCCTAGCTAGCCAGCAGTGCGTCGACTTCATCGATGGGGGTGTCTGGCTGTCGGTAAGAACTCCGACCGATCGAGACGCCGACACCCAATGTCATTGCGTCCTCGTCTCGACTGGCTCCCCGTCGGTAGTCACTCTCCATGACTGCGACGACTTGGACTTTGCAGACTTGCACCCGCGGGGTGGCACACGCCACCATTTTCCTTGCCAACATTCCACTCGTGGGTCTCTTAAAAGATTGCTATTTTAGATATTCGTGTCATAAATTTAATTTAATTTATAAAAAAATATATGTAATATTTATATCTTCAAATAATTTTGTTAAAAAACTAGATCTAAAGATTATTTCAGTGATACTAATTAAGATACTATATTTGTTATTTATTAAAATTGTCGGCGGTTATTTCTGGAAAGTGCAAGCGACAATCTTTTAGAAACAGAGGGATCGTATGATGGTAGGATTCCAGAACTTGAAACTATATGACACATTCATTCTACAGGTATTCACTTTTCAGGATTTTAAAATAGACATTTGGGACCCTAATGACCTCAAATGAAAAAAGCAATTAACTATAAAATTAAAATTCTCATTTTTTTTTTTTCTCATTTCACTACCCAAGGTCATCTGATAGATTTTGACTTTTAAGTTGTGAGAAATTGAGCTATACCTTTAGGATCTCAAATGACTATAAATGAAAAAGTCATCGACTACAAAGTTGCTGCTCTCATCAAGATCTACAATTTTGGTCTTTGGTCGATTTTCCATCTGAGGTCGTTCAAAAAAAAATTGAATTTAAAATTATTATAACTTCAAATACATTTCGAGACTATAAATAATTTCTAATGAAAAGGTTGTCAACCATAAAGTTGTGGGCTTATGTCACTCATCGAAATCTATGACTTTGTTTCTTATCATTTTTTTCATTTGAGATCGTTTATACAATTTGGAAAAAAAAAATAAATTTCAAAATATAAAAAAAATTCAAATATAATTTTGGGACTATAAATGATTTGAAATGGAAGATCGTTAACTATGAAAAAGTCTACAACTTTGATATAAACTTAGTTAAAAAAGCTATAAATTTTATTATATTGCAGCACATGATAACCTGAAGTATTGGTGAAGTGGTTTTCACCGCTCGCTCGCGATGAAAATGGATCGCCCATCACCGCAAGCGGTGGTAACGCGAACCGATGGCAGTGATAGGTTATCACCGTCCGTTTGTCTTCGGTGCTCGCCGGTGATAGTTTGCCCCCTCTTCACCGCTGAAGTCAGAGTCCTCACGAATCACAACGAGAATGGAACAAGGAAGGAAGAGGGTAAACCACGTCAATGGATTACATGCATATCATGTTCGTTCCCAGCAACAAAAAGCTCCATCGATCAAGCTAGTACTATAGTAGCAAACCAGACTGATGATTATTGTAATGAATCAATTAATCAATCACGTTGCTTGTCGATCCATCGAGCTCACAAATAACCTACACACTACACAGGCAAAGCAAGCAAGCAAGCATGGAGACGCCTCGCCACCTACTCCTCCTGGAAGATACGGCGCGCCATCATCCCACGATTCTAAGCTCGGGAACCAGCCGGCGCCGCCGGCGCTACCACCGTTGCTGCAACTGTGCTTCTCTCCTCCTCCTCCTCGTACGCCGCCGCTACCACATGCCTCGTGCTCCTCCGCCTGCAACGCGGCACCCGGACCCCTCACCACCACCGCGGAGCCGTGGCAGCCGGACGAACCAGGCCGCGCGGGCGGCGCCCGCCCCCCCCCCCCGCTTGCCGCGCCGAGCAGGAACGCCGATGTGTCCAGCGTCGGCAGCAGAGTCGTCGACGCGGCCGTTGTCGTCAGGGCAGCGCGGGAGGGCGGTGCCGGGGCCGGGCAGCAGAGGAGCTCCGCCGCGGCCTGGTGCACTACGTCGGCGGCGCCCGTGACCTGGTGCACCATGCGCCGGAAGCTGGCGGCGTCGGCGCTGATGTACGTGGTCGGCAGCTTCCGCGACGGCCGCGGACGTCGCCGCTGCTTGCCCGCGCCCCGGGACGCCGGACGCAGGCGCTGCGGGGTCGGGGTCGTCGGGGACGGCGTAGCGAGGCCATGGTCGTACAGGACCTGGTGCTGCTGCTGCTGCTGGTTGGGTACGAATAGGACTGGGTGACAGGACGGCGGCGGCGGCGGCGAGATGGAGGAGGAGTGGGTAGATCCGGCCATGTGCGTGGCGGCGGCGGCGGCGGCGGCCATGAGCATCCTGAAGGCAGAGCAGAGCCGAGTCCCATACGGGGACAGCCGGACAAGGGCGTGCTCACACTGACATGACATGCTCGGAGTGACGACCTTCCGTAGCTGCAAAATCCGGGGGCAGCACCGGCCATACCCATGCGGGCCCACAACCATAATAATATTACTATTTCTTTCCGAGTGCAAATAAAATGGATAACATTGTAGTAATGCAAATAATAATACCAGTTGCGTGCAACTGAAATGAAACCAAATTAAATAAATGGAAAAACAGCTTACTAGTAGTGTGACGACAGCACTCCATGCGCGAGTGCTGAGGTCCGGTGAAATATTGTCGCGACCGTATGCACTGCACTGCGCACATACTCCGTACTACAGCATGAATGGCCTGCACAACCCGTGCCCAGTTTCAAACTATAAAAAGCGGAAATAAAAAGGTACGAAATGGGTGATTTGGTGATGACGGGAGCATGGCGTTCGCCGCTGGGCGTGCGGGTCGCGGTAGCGTTGGACGCGTGCCTGCAGGCCACCAGCCGCTAGCGTTGGTCCCGTCCCGGCCGGAATTGGCAGCCGATCACCGGCGGACCGGACGCCGGACGGAGCCAAAGCCAACGGCGTCCGTGCTGTTCCCCTGCTGCTGCCCGTGAGGCCGAGAGCCGGCCTAGAAGGAGCAGACGCTAGCGGCTGTCGGTACGAACTCCGACCATAGACCCCGCCCGGCCACTGTGACTGACTGACTGACTGCGACGACTTGGACTTGATGCATTGTAGAGAAAAAAACTCTTTTTTTTTTGCCTTATTTAGATTTCAACTTTTTTACTCTTTTTCCATCGTATCAAGTTTTTACCCACGTACATGGAGCATTAATATAGGTAAAAAAATAACTAATTATATAGTTTAGTTGTAAATCACGAGACGAATCTATTGAGCCTAGTTAGTCTATAATTAAACAATATTTGCCACATATAAATGAAACGTGCTACAGTTACAAAGTTATAATTTTTTATTTTTTTACACAATCTAAACATACTCCCTTTATCCCATAGAGTATGTCGTCGAGGGGGACACGGTTCTCCAACGACAAAGTCTATAGGAGAGAGGAAGTAGAAAAGTACAGTGCATTGAGTGCCGTGGGCCGCTATTTTTCACCGCTGTGCTTCCATCGCAGCCATTTTTTTGTCAATAATATTAATTATTGCAGCCACCCATTCGAAAGTTGACTACTACTCCCTCCGTCCCTAAATATTTGTCGCCGCTTCCCCGAGAATCAAATGCCGACAATTTTAATAAATAATAAATATCATCGATTAGTATCATAATTAGTATTATCGGAAAGATCTTTGGATCTAGTTTTTTAACAAAATTATTTGGAGATATAAATATTGTACGTATTTTCTATAAATCAAGTTAAACTTGTGGCACGCATCCCACGGCGACATATAAATAGGGACGGAGGGAGTACTACTCTACGGATGAGGCCGTCATTCGTACGTGGTAACAGCTGTGCTACTACTCAGTACTCTCGTGTACTACACGTGGAAAACAATGTTAGTAGTAGTACGTTCATATTCATACAAGGGCCGAAATAATTACCGACCCCTCCTCAGTCAGACAAAACAGGTTCCGTCAAGATTGACTAGATTAATAGGAAATACGTACAATATTTTTATTTTTAAATAAATTTACTATAAAAATAGACTCGACTATCTATCTAATAATAATATTAATTACGCACCATAAGTATTAATATTTTTATTTAATACAAAATCATCACCACAACTACTTCTCGACAACTGAGAGAACAATAGTTATGTTATTCAGGGACGGAGGAAATCTAGGGAGTGGTTTGTGAACCTGCCAACCCACCTACTGAAAACTGACGCCATGGATTGCTCACTCTGTCACTGTCACATCACATAACACACGCCTCGCTTAATTGTGTGCTTAAACTTCCGGCTGTCCCTGTCCAATTAGCAGCTTCTCCGGCTACTACTTCCAGTCCGTCCTTCCAGGCTCCAGCTTCGTCAGCTCTTTTCAACGTACCGTAGGGTCTAAGCAGCTATCATTATCGATCTGCTACAGTACTAGTACAAATGACAACTCATCTTTCTGCCGTGAACAAATATTTCTCTCATAATAAAAACAGTTGTTTGAGACAGCCTGAGAGTCGTCCTCAACGGTGACATTCGTGAATGGAACATGGCTCTTTTTGCAACAAAGTTGTTAATTATAAGCTAGTCCTAGCCGATAACAAATGGAACTTGTTCTTTTCACCTGCATAAACAAAGTACTCCAGAGTGAAGCCAACCAATTCGATTATACTATATATAAATAAATTCCATTCCCAGCAACAAGCTCGATGGATATATTATAGCGGGAAGAAGATGCATGGACTACTGGACTCCTATAG
Source organism: Chrysopogon serrulatus (assembly GCA_015844335.1). Lineage (NCBI taxonomy): Eukaryota > Viridiplantae > Streptophyta > Magnoliopsida > Poales > Poaceae > Chrysopogon > Chrysopogon serrulatus. The sequence goes on along the minus strand of JADLZL010007007.1, from coordinate 193,402 downwards.
TCTAGAAGAGAGCGTCATCCTCATCCCACGACTCCGGGCTCGGGAACTCGCCGCCGCCACCACGGGCCTCCGCGTTCACCTGCAACGCCGCCGCACCGGGATCCACCGCCGCCGCCGCGGAGCTGTGGTAGCAGCAGGACACGCCAGGCCGCGCGGGCGCCGGTCCGCCCCCGCCCCCGCCTGCCGCGCCGAGCATCAGGAACGCCGACGTGTCGAGCGTCGGCAGCAGCGTCTCCGTCGTCGTCGTCGTCGTCGTCAGGCCAGCGCCGCGGGGGGGCCGCCGTCGCCGACACCGGGCGGCAGATGACCCCGGCGCGGCGGGGCCCGGCAGCATCAGCAGCGCGTCGTCGGCGCCCGTGACCTGGTGCACCATGCGCCGGAAGCTAGCTGCGTCAGCGCTGATGTACGTGGTCGGCAGCTTCCGCGACGGCCGCGGCCGCCGCCGCTGCTTGCCCGCGCGCCGGGACGCGGGGCGGAGGTGGCTGTGGCGCGGCGGGGAAGCGGTCGCGGCCGCCGCGGGCGTCGTCGGGGACGGGGACGGCGTGGCGAGGTCCGGGTCGTACAGGACCTGGTGCTGCTGCTGGTGACTGATGGGTACCAGTACGACTGGGTGCCAGGACGGCGCCGGCGGCGAGATGGAGGAGGAGGGGGCAGACCCGCCCATGCGCGGGGCAGCGGCGGCGGCGGCCATGAGCGTCCCGCCTGCAAGATGAGCCGAGCCCGGGTAGAGCAGGCGCGCGGGAGCCAGGGGAAGACGAGGGCGGGCAGTTGTGTGGTTTATATCGGGGCGAGCTCATGCACAGATCACACTGACATGACAGTGACAGTGACACGTTCTTTGGGGTGACTTGACCTTCAAGAGATACAAAAATCCAACCATAATCCGAGCGGACACGCAACAAGAAAAAACGACAAGCGTCTGGATGGATAATAGTAACATGCAGCGCGGGGCATCCCGGGAAATTAAATTTAGGTGACAGCGTGTCAAACTCTAACCAGAGGCCTAATAATAAACTTTAGATACGACGAGTAGTACAGAAAAAAAACAGGAGATAACAGTGTAAATACTAATCTTTTTGAAATAAATAGCGTACGTACAGACGCTCACATGTATGTATATACGTATACTAACTGCTACAAACACACAGTATACGACTACATGTACTCTATCCTTTTGAGCACCAATTCCAGTTCATTTGAAAAAGACTTGCCTTAGTTAAAAAAAAAGGGTCTTGCCTCTTCGGTGTGTGTGAAATGGTTTGGGACAAGTTGGGTCAACAGCTTTTGCGGCTTGCTTGACGTGCTCTACATGTCAGACTGTACTCACAGGCACAGGTAACCTGACTTTTGCATTGACTAATGACTCTGACTCTCTGAGTAGCACGTTAGCTGCTACAGTAACAGTAGTGTGCCTGCCTGCCATCTACTAGTACACAGTATCTTGAAAATAATCGTACGTGCCATGGCATGGTCAAAAGCACACGTATTCTAAACATGACACACACACACACACACACACACAGATAACATGTGCGCCGTCCATCCCATCTCGCCTCATTATGTGGTGCATTTTGATTAATTAATTATACAATATATTGATTGACTTTGCTTTTATCTGGTTTGCAAGTGTAGTAGAGCTAAGTTAAAAGCAGTTCAAGATAAAGAAATGGTCGAGTAGCCTTTTTTTTTTTTTTTTTCCTTTTTGCTTCGTCCGTATTTAGTTACTCCCTGAGTAGCCTACACATACACATACACACACAAACACAGCTGCGGGCCAATTTTTGCCTTCAAAGTTCAAACCTTGAAAAACAACGTTGTGAGAGAGCTGTTATAAAAAAAAAAGTTGTCAGATAGCAATACAAGGCCTCCGATGTCTGTGTGCCTGAGTTGTGCCCAGCCCAAGTTAAGCAAAGACTCCGGCCCAAGTAAGACAATGGGCCCTAAGGCCGCTTTCGACGGGAACAAGATCCATGGCCCCACCAGGCCCATCAACGACGTCGACTCCCCCAAAGGCCGAGACAAGCCAAACCAAAACGCCGCCACTCGCCGGAGAAGGAAGCGAAGCGATGGCGCATCACCTGCTCCTGCTCCCCAACCCCACCGGGGCGCTGCCAAACCCTACGACAAGGCCACGAGCCCCTGCTCCTGGCACATGCCGCGTTCGCGCGTTCCCCCGACCCCTCAACCCGCCTCATTTGGTTTTGGCTGCGGTTACACCTCGCGCCCAAGATGGCGAAACTCATTCCGATCGTCCGGGCCGTAGGTAACCGCGGCTGAATATAACTCTCGATTTAAATGCGAGCCAACAAGAGACCGGCCAAGCCGAAATACCCCAGACACGTTAGCAGGTGGGGGCGAAGTTCCAACCGATTCGGTATCCACAGTCTTCGTCGTTTCATCAGTACCCTCGGAATAATTTTCGCCAGAAGAGCCACTTGCAGGCATCTAAACAAGCCAAGAGTAGAGCTAAAGCAAGGGGAACCAAGTAGAATACAAAATAGAAGCGAATATAGAGCGTCACGCACGCCAAAGAAAGGCGACCCGAAATTAGAAGACAATGCAAGAGCGAAATTAAAAGATGGGACAAACCTCGTCGGAAGGGTGAATGCAACCAAAAAGAGCTAGGAGAGGCGAAAGCGTCGATCGCAGCTGAGATAGCTCCAGGAGAAGGCAGAAGCAAATGAAAGGGACAGCGGCCAGTCGCCCTCAGCACCGGCCTTTTTACAGGCAGCATGGGCGCGGTTTTCAAGAAAGTCGAACCGGCGCCCACGCAGCGGTCGTACCAGCGTCGTTCCCGAGAACACCGATCCGACTTCAAAAAAAATTCAGTAAAGTCAAGTGCATATTCCAAATAAGAAGCTAACAGACCAATCAAAGACGAAATTAACGGTACCCCGCATGACACTTTCGCCTCTCCAAGGGGTGGCGCCTTTCCCGGGTAGGCCCGCCTTCCCGTGCGAAGCGCCGAGAGGGCGGCCCAAGGGGCTATTGTTGGGGGAGGAAGGATACCGTCGCCTCCCCCGATGGAGCCACCCCAACGGAGAGGTGAAACACACCTGCCGTAGGCGAATATGTTGCGCACCGACGAATGTCGTGCACCAGTAGGCGACGACTCCAGGCGTCGAACACCCATCGAGGAACTAGGCGGATGTCGTTTCGCCTCGGCGAAACGGTTGCCGACGCGCCAAGCGCAAAGCGACCGCCGAGCAAACCGTGGCGCGAGACAACATTCGCCCGCCGAGGCTGGGGGTTGAAACCTTCGCGGTGAGGGTATTTTCGCCACCGCTAACGGATAAGTAATGCAGGGCGGGCAGATCCGCGCATGAGCGAATGTCCCAAAACATCTTCGCTTTGCAGCTTGACTTGTTTCTTGGTTGCAGGAAAGGAGGGCCCACTTTCAGGGACATCGGGTGGCGGTGAAGCCTGGCAGGTACTATCTAGGGGAGGTGTTACCCGAGGAAGGTCGGAGAGGACAAAGTACGGAAGTACCCTTGAGGTACAAGGTCGAAGCATCAATTCCCCGGCGGAAACCCTAGGGTTATTTTCGAGATCGCACATGTCGCCGTGCACACTATAAATAGGGCCAGAGGGGGGCGCGGCCGAGGGGGGATTTTTTGGGTCGGCCTAGAGCGCTTTGGTCTGCCGCCCGGAATCCAAATTCATTTGTAACATTCGCCACTTGTACTTTATACCGAGCAAATATATTGGTGCAAACCAACATTATGGACACTCTTTCTTCTGTAAACTGGGAGCCTTACTCCCTCCTCACAGCGCGTTGCTGTTGAATATAGTTTGTCTGTTATCAAAAAAAAAAAGAGAGAGAGAGGAGCACCCTTTAAATCTTGGAAAGACGAGTGCTTGGAATCAGTATTTTGAGGCATCTAGCCATATAGGCACCTTGTGATGCTATTCATTTTTTAGATCAAGGAATAATAATCCGGTCTCTGCATCCACGAGGTTTTAGAGCTATTGATATGGCGATCGTTGTTGTTTTTTATGATGTATTCTTGTTAACATTTTCCATGTATAATTTGATCATAGCAAAAATCAAGTGGATCTGGATAATGCAGTTGGTTCAAGAAACCTTTGGGCCAACTATTGCGCATATGCTGTTGGGTTCGTTGCATGTATGAACAGCTTTGCCCTCATTTTATTGCTCTTTTATTGATAACTGATGATGTCTTGAATTTTTCTTTCATACAGTACTCAGAGATGATGTTGCTGCAGGGTTTTGTTCGATGTTTTGGCTATATATTTGTAGCATATCTATATGGAATCTCTAAAGATTGAAAATAGCAATCTCACTTGCTATCGAAACAAAATTAGTTCACTCCTATTGTGATAGTGGTAGCTTACATTAAAATCTCCTATCAAGTCGAGCGGTCGAGCCCTCTGTCCATCCCGTTGCAATGCACAAGCATTAACCTAGGGTTTAGGCCAGTACTTCAAATTTGGTAGAATTAACTTTGGATTCAATATGGCCCCATAGCGTTAGCATGGGCAAATATACTATCAGGTAGGGCTTAGGTTGATATTTAATTTTGCAGTATTATCTTATCGTGCGATCCGTGTGTTTTCAGTATAAAGGTTTAAGCTGTCCCATAACAATGCACGGGCATGCTATCTAGTCAGTACTCAATTCTAGGAAGCGGCATATCCTATTTCACATGTGCACCTAGGACGTCATGCCGGCATCAGGCCCCATCACCTCATCCGCTCATCACCAGTGGCAGTGACGTTAGTGCCCAAGCTTAAGGGCAGAACACTTGCACGCAGGCATCCATCATATCAAAAGCTCTCTCATCTTCAGGTTCAAATCGACTTCATATTTCATACCGCGCCAAGCGGCGCTCACGGCTCGTGGTCTGGATCCTGGTCATCGTCACTGTAGAATTTGCGCAACTACATAGGCTCTACACGACACAATAGACAAAAAAAATGTTCCAATCAGAGAAAAATTATGCTCTACGAAAACTTTGATTGATACTGCTTGGACTACCTGGCCCATATCCATTCGTTTATTAATTTCATTTCATCCGACGTCCGTCCAGCCTCTCCGTTGTGGCCAGCTGCCAGCGACCCTGGCAGGTCGTTTTCTCATCCAAGAAGATGAGAACGGAAAAGGAAACCAGACCGAAATGCTTGTCCGCTATGGAGTCTGCCTCGACATCTTTTGTTTGCTCCCCTGATGCTTCCGGTTCACTTGACTCTCTCGCTTGGAAGTTGGGACGCTGCCCAGAGAAGAAAGAGCATCCAGCTTCACTTGTGCATCAGGAACAAGGGGCGTGATTGGCTGGGGGAAGCAGCCCCAACCTGGCCTATCGGATGCAGGTGTACACTGTTTGGTTGGGTGCGCGGTGCATTTCAGATGCAAAGGCATCCCCACCCAGCCTGCCTGGAAACGACTTTCCATTTCGTTCCTGGCGAGCCCGGGCTTCGGTGCTGCAGCTCGCGCATGCGCGTGGCCCTTCTCCAGTCTTGCAAATGTTCCCATCCAGCCAGAACACAAGCAACCAAACAGAAGCTCAGTGAAGCACTTGAACCAAGCAATGACGACAGCACGGACGCCCTTGTCCTGGCTCTGGTGCCCAGTCTGGATGGCGCACGTACCTGAACCAATCACGCCCAAAAAGATTATTAGCAGCCCTGCGCTGACGTGCACCACGCTACCAGCATCAGCAGTGACGCCGGTGGTGACTCAGCTTCACACTTCACTCCCCGCTTCCAGCACTTTGCTCGCCTCTCTATATAACCACGTATCCGGACCTCTGGATTCTCGTGCCAAGAAAGTGTTCTTGATTGGTCCACCATTTTCAGAGCAAGCTAGCACAGCCATTCCGTTTCTTCCACTGCAGCCGTCAGAAGCAGATCGAGGCCGCGCCGCCGTTGCAACTTGCAAGCATGCAGCCGGTGGAGGCAGCCGAGGACGTCGTCGTCATCGTCGGCGCCGGACTGGCCGGCCTCGCGGCGGCTCTCGGACTACACAGGTACGGTGTCGGTATACACACACAAAGACACGTAGCCTTGCTCGATCTGCTGCAAAATTAAAATTGACCGTCCTGGGTTTGGGATTATGGCCATGCACATCACATGGTAGGAAAGGGGTGAGGAGCCTGGTGCTGGAGTCGTCGCCGTCGCTGCGGGCGTCGGGGTTCGCCTTCTCCACGTGGAAGAACGCCTTCCGGGCGCTGGACGCACTCGGGGTGGGCGACAAGATCAGGAGGCAGCACCTGCAGGCGCACACGTAGTACTTTCGTTTCCTAGCTATACGTACTGTATATTCTGTTCCCGATCCCGTCTCCAATTTCTTCAGTATTATGTTTTCAGGCTACGTGTCATGGTTTCTTCTACCGGAGATATCGCACAGGAACTGGACCTCACGCAGCAGGGGAAACGGTGAGACCAAACTAAATAAATAAATAAATAAATCTACCCGTACCTGGCTCGATCGATGCGCTCGCATGAATGAACATCGTCGTCGCTGTCTGTCTGTCTGTCTGATGCAGAGGGCCAAATGAAATCCGTTGCGTTAGGCGGGACCTGCTGCTGCAGGCTTTGGAGGAGGAGCTACCAAGAGGCACCATCCGCTACTCCTCCAGGATCGTGTCCATCGAGGAGGAGGACTGCGGCGTCAAGGTCCTGCAGCTAGCTGATGGTTCAGTCATCAGAGCAAAGGTACAAGGCGTTTCTTTTCCCCTAATTAAGCAGCACCTCCAGCTCGTAGCTGCTTGCAGCGCCACAGTGCGTTACTCTGCTGCATCTATCTGCAGGTGCTCGTCGGGTGCGACGGGATCAACTCGGTGGTGGCCAAATGGCTCGGCCTCGCCACGCCGTCCTACACGGGGCGCTCGGCGACGAGAGGCTTCGCGCATTACCCGGACGGCCACGGCTTCGAGCCCGAGTTCCTGCAGCTCACTGGCCACGGCTTCCGCTCCGGCATGCTGCCCTGCAACGAGAACGACATCTACTGGTTCTTCACCTGGACTCCTTCCGAGAACGGTTAGCGACGGCGACGATCTGGCCATTGCTCACGTCAAAACTGTAGTATATGCAGAGCTAGAGGAGCAGCTACTAACCTTGTTTCGCCTCGATTTCGTGCTGTTCGTTCAGACAAGGGCGTGGACGAGAGCGCGGCGAAGATGAAGCAGTTCGTGCTGGCCAAGCTCCGGGGCTCCAAGGTGCCCGCGGAGGTGCTGGCGGTGATCGACAGGAGCGAGATGAGCGACGTCCTCGTAGCGCCGCTGCGGTTCCGGTCGCCGCTCTCGCTGGCCACCGCGAGCATCGCCAGAGGCAACGTGTGTGGGCCGGCGACGCGCTGCACCCGATGACGCCGGACCTCGGCCAGGGCGCCTGCTCGGCGCTGGAGGACGTCGTCGTCCCAGCCCGATGCCTCGGCGACGCCCTGCTGCTGCCTGCTGACAGTGGCAAGGGCAAGGAGAAGCGGATCGAGGCGGCCTTGCGCGAGTACGCCTGGATCAGGCGGTGGAGGGGCGTCGAGCTCGTCGCGACCTCGTACGCCGTGGGCTTCATCCAGCAGAGTGACGGCGCCGTCGTCAGCTTCCTGCGGGACAGGTTCCTGTCGGGAGTGCTCGCACGAAGGCTTCTCAAAATGGCGGAATACGACTGTGGCACGCTCGCAAATTGAACGCCCTTAGGCCTTGTTTGATACAATCTACATGTGTTGATGTGGATTGAGGTGGACAATAGTTTAACCACAATCCACTCTAACACATATGAATTATAAGATGAATACGAGTACATCCAAATAAATACTTACTGGCTACTACCTTCATACATATGCAACTACCGTTATGTGGGTAGTAGCAAATTGTAGTGTCTCCTGTCCATAGAAGCTACCATTATGTGGTAGTAGCAGACTGTAGTGTCTAGATGTTGTGGTTGTTGCAGGAATAAGCCTACCGTTATGTGCTAATAGTAGCAATAGCAAACTGTACTGCAATATCATCGCCTCTGTTGCGACTACACTACTACAGTCACACTCTTTGGGCTGTGACACGGATGCCATGCTTCGGCGTGGCACATTGTTGTAACTCTACCATTGTTCTAAACCCTTCTCTTATGGCAACACGATATCCCACCGATCGAGAAAAAACTTCTGATTTGGTGAAAGCTTTTATCCACAGATCGTCATTCAACCACAAGTAGAAAACAAGTGTTGTGGTCTTATGCCTCCTGGACATATTTTCCTGCCTCCCCCAAAAGCATCATTGTGGATGGATTGTGACTGGTTGTAACTTGACCTCCCAAAAGTCAGACCTGTCAACCACCGCCTTTTCCAATTTAATGTGATCCTGATTGATCTCAAAGATACCCTTTTGTTTACAAGATCTCTAAAAAGTAAAGGGTGGATCTGATAAAAATTATTGTCCTTCTGAGTTTTATATTCTTTCATGGCTCCTGGCACTATGAAGTCACTGTCAGAGTGAGTGGTTTTGAAGTTGATCTTCTGGCAGCGTTTAAATTTTCTAAACATTTTCAGAATTAATAAATCATTGTTCCCGGTTGATTCATGTTATCTTTCTTTTGTGTGTGAAGGATTCATGTTATCATTATTAGTTGATTGTTCACTGATCCCAGGTGCTTGTTATTGTCTTATATTTCAGAAAATTTTGCTGACATTGAGGAACGTGGTGGCGACCTGGAGCAATTGTACCTTGAAGAGGGTCAGGATAGCCATGTTGTGGCAACTTCTGCTTGCACCTTTGCAGGGCAGTCGAGTGTAGAAATTGTTACCCGAGGTTGTGAATTGTCATTCGGGAGCGCATCGTTAGGATCAAAGTTCAGGAACCGAAATGTATCGTCGTGATGTCATGTTTGCATAATCGGCAGGAGGATCATGAAGTACCCTCCTTGTAGTACTCCATTCCAGAATGACAAATCATAAATGTATTCTAATCTGAAAAAGTCGTGTAAAATAGATTTTGAACCTTAATTTTTCATACAGTATGTTGCCCGTTTGTTGAAGAATCAATATTATTTCCGAGGCACTTTGAGTACAAAATCTATTAGTGCAAGTTTTATGTCCTCGACTTGTATATATTTTGCATAGTTGTTTATCAAAGTTTATAAAGCTTGGCTTTTTCTCTGACACGTCACAGATTAGATTGTTGGCGTGGCATTTCCTCTGAACGCCAACCAACACAAGCTTGGCTTTTTCTCTCACATGTCACAGATTAGTTTGTTGGCTGCCATTTTCCTCTGAACGCGAACAGACGCATCGAAGAGCTGTGAGCTGTTCCTTGTTAAAATTTTCTCTTGGATACCTGCAACACAACCAAGAGCAGCACTTGCACGTACGACATCAGCACGTCGACGTGTGCACGCATATGCGGCACGTGTGCCTACGTATCTGCCACCGCAACAGACGTGGCAGGGGTTTTGCGTTTGCATATTGTTCTGAATGTATCCTTCCAGGCTTGTTAGTACTCCCTTCATCCCAAAAGGATAAAACATATTCTGTTCAAGAAAAAAAAGCATACATGATAGATTGTTTTGCTAAACGATTAATATCGTCAAGTTTGACTTTTTCCCTTACAAACGCCACGAGGACATATCTGTTATACCTGAGGTTACTTTGTTAGCATGGCATTTTACCTGAGGTTACTTTGTTGGCATGGCATTTTTGAAGTCTAACTTTTTTTTAGCAAATAGAGGACATATCTGATAGCAAAGTATGTACAGGTTATAGAGGTTCAACTGAACAGAAAGAAAATTAAAAGCAGGAGGAAAAGACAAACAATTTTTCACGGCGACGCCAGACAGGGAACTAGAGCCCTGCTCCTGCCCCTGCATATTTTTGTAGTCTACTTGATTAGTTTGTTGGTGTGGCATTTTCTCTGAACTCCGGCAAATGCATTGCCAGTTTGCCATCTCCATATCTGTTCAGTTTCTAAAGTGCTGGACATGGAAGGGCCGTGAACCATTCCATGTTAAAACCTCTTGGATACCTACCTACCACACAAAACAAGACCACTTCGACGCCAGCACACAAGGCATGCAAAGCATGTGCTACACGTGTGCCAACGTGTCTGCCACCGCAACATAGACGTGGCAAGGACCAGGGGTTGTGTGTTTGCATATATGCAGATTATTTTCAAAAGCTCTTATCATTGTGGAGGCGGCAATGATAGAGCTACCTAGCTAGAAAGCTGGACACTAGGGGAACAAATGAATATCCATGAAGATGAACATGCTAGAGGTGGTACCGAGGAAGGTGGCAGCCAGCTTATGCATCATTTCAGCCACAACATTGACGCTGCAGAGGAACATGATCAGTTATTGCATCTAGGTAAAATAATTACTTCAAGTTCATTGATCTTCTTTTCTCGATCTATTGCTTCCAGAAAAAACAAGGAAAAACATGCCACTATGGCATACAACACATGCACAGGGGTTAGTTAAACAATTATTGTATATAGGTTAATTTATTTCAACTGCATACATCTTGCCGGTCACCTCTATTGCATCTAGGAACACATGCACGTGCGTTAGTTTCAGAACTCACCCACAGTTTATTTTTTGTTCAATGGCTAATGGCTTTGACTTATTTGTTTTAATGCAATACTAACTTTTGATTTTAGAAGGGCCAAAGTATTAAAAAAACAAAGGCCCAATAAGCTTATTTATTTGCTCTCATATAGTAGTGGCTAATAATGGTTTCGCTCGATTATTATAGTTTTGTTGGAAGTAGCTGTATTTAGGAACCTATCAAGTTGCTAATTTATATTGTCTATCACCAAGTAAAGAGCGTCCCAATCAAAATTTGATGCAACAAGAAGGGCAGTGGCGCAAACTATATTATTTGTACACATTAAATTACACCTCCAATTTTTAGACTCATCAAAAAAATTGAACTCTCTTCTACCGTCAATTCAAATCAGTAGTCAGCGTATTTGTTTGCTTTCATGATTGCCATGTCACCTTTAGTTTAATAAAGTTAAATCTCTGTCTGAGTAGCTTGATACTAAAAATCATCATGCAGGCAAGCCATTTAAGCTGCAATCTCCAGTCTTGGATGCCAAGGAACGAAAAAGGAAAACAGATAGAGAACGGTATGCACAGATGACTAATGAAGAAAAGCAGGAAAAACTACAAAAACGCTGTGAAATCTATCAGCACAAAAAGAATTCAACACAATTCCAAAAAAGATGTGTACAAAATAGGCAGAAATATACAAACATGTGGCTAGAACAAAAGAAAGGTAGTATACTAGTGTAGAACAAGTTAGAGCTAAGCATCAATTGTATATAGGTTAATTTATTTTAACCCCATGCATTTTGTTGTTTTCCTCTATGGCATCCAAGAACACATGCACAGGCCCTAGTCTCATAACTCATTAGTAATTTACTTTTGTAGGGGTTGACAAGGATGTGCATCCATTATATAGCAATATACATGGTACCGAAGAAGAACAAGACATGAATCTAGGTTAGTATATATATACATTTACTTGCAAGTTCATTAACAAATGTGGTCAAATACATTGTAATGCTCTAATAATTTCACTATTTAGTAAGAAATGGATTCACCTAGATCATAATGGTCAAATTATGTTTCCATGCTATCTACATTATTGATCTCTACTACAAAGATTCTTAAATTTTCATCCATGTTGCAATTAAGATTAAGAATTAACCACTCCATTTGAGAAAAATTAGATGTTCAACATAGGAAACCATATAAAAATGATCATATTTTCAATCAAATAAAACTAGTAAATCAACGCTGCAAAACCATCGTAACCATTAACTAAAGTGCAATAAGTCGGGTTTTATACCAATGATGTTGGGTTTTGAATCTTAACTAAATAGAAGCTTTACTGTGAGACCCAAAATCAGCTTTAACAAAGGTAAAGTAAAAAGAGGAAACCCCAACTTTGAATTTTCAGTGGGAGAGGGGCTTAAAAATAAAATTAAACAAAGAATAGTGGTTCAACCTTCATTTAGCATTTAGACTGTTTAATTATACCGTGTTTATAGGAATTAAATGGTATACACAATTCTACACAATATTACTAAAATGTGTATATTTATTGATGTAAAATCAATTATTCTAGCATTTATATGTATGTGTGCAATTAAAAATCAATTACTTTAGCATGGACTATACCATTGGCTAATGGTTTTATCTGATTTATCCTAGTTTTATTGCATGTAACTGCATTTAAGAACCTGACAAGCTACTAAATTTATAGGTTTGCTTAATCTATCCTAGTTTTATTGCAAGTAATTGTATTTAGGAACCTAACAAGATGCTAAATTTATAACGTCTGTCACCAAGTAAAGAGCCCCCTGTTAAAATTTGATGTAGCAGAAAGAAAGCAATGGGCAAAAACACTATCATTGGTGCAAACATTATATTAATTTTGTAAGTTCTAGATTTATGCAATAGATTGTGTTTCTCCCACTTCCACCGTGAGTTCCAACCAATTGGATGTTGTACATGAGTGTATAGTTAATCAAACAAAGAACTTACATGATCCTTAAATTCGTATGCCTTCATTAATATTGTTATCATGGTAATATTTGATTAGTTAATAAAGTTAATACGTCTACATATAATAGTTTGATGCTAAAAATTAATGTGCAGGCAAGGCATTTGGGGTGCAATCTCCAGTCATGGATGCCAAGGAACGAAAAAGGAAAAGAGATAGAGAGCGGTATACACGGATGACCAATGAAGAAAAGCTAGAAAAACTAAAGAAACATCGTGAAGCCTATCAGCACAAAAAGAATTCAACACAGTTCCAAAAAAGATACGCACAAAATAGGAAGAAATATGTAAACATCTGGCCAGGACAAAATAAAGGTAGAGTATAACAAGTTATGACTAAATGTCAATTGTATCTAGGTTAATTTATTTCAATTGCATGCACCTTTGCTTTTTTATCTCTATTTCATCCAAGAACTCGTGCACAGGTCCTAGATTTAGAACTCACTAGTAATTTATTTTTATAGAGGTGGATAATGACGTGCATCCATTAGATGGCAATATACATGGTACCAAAGCAAAACAAGACATGAATAAAGGTTAGTACATAAATCTTGTATTTACTTATAAGTTCATTAAAAAATGGTCAAATGCATCGTAATGCTCTAATAGTCTCACTATTTAGTAAATGGATTTAGTCAAATTATATTCTCATGCTATCTACATTATTGATCTCTACTTAAGATTCCTAAATTTTCATCCATGTTGAGCAAGATGTTCAATACAGGAGACCATATATAACAAGATCAGATTTTCCTCTATTTTCACAAACAAAAATATGGATCAAAACTAGTAAATCAATGGTGCAAAACCATCATACCTAGCAAGTAAAATGCCCTATGGCATGTTATATCAAAGATGAAGGGTTTTGAGTCTTGAGCCAACAAAAGCTTAACTATGAGACCCAAAATCAACTTTAACAAAGGTAAACTAGAAAAATAGAATGTCATCTTTGAATTTAGTAGTGTGGGGGGCTTAAAAATGAAGGCAGATAAGCTTATTTCTTAAGCCTACTATAGCATTGGCTAATGGTTTTGCCTAATATATCCTAGTTTTATTGCAAGTAACTATTTACGAATCTAACAAGATGCTAAATTTATAATGGCTATCACCAAGTAAAGAGTGTTCCCTCTCAAAATTTGATGTAGCAAAAAGAAAGGAACGGACAAAGATGCTATTGTTTGTGCAAACATTATATTACTCTTCTAAGTTCTTAACTCATGCAATAGACTGTCTTTAATTTCTCCCTCTTCCACCATCAATTCAAACTAATTGGATGATGTACTTGAGTGCATGGTTAGTCAGACAAAGTACTTACACGATCCTAAAATTCGTTTGCCTTCACCATTGTCATGGTTGTAGCTGGTTAGTTAATAAAGTTAGATCTCTATCTCAATAGTTTGATACTAAAATTTATTGTGCAGGAAAGACATTTGGGATGCAACCTCCAGTCATGGATGCCAAGGAACAAAACAGGAAAAGAAAGAGAGTGGTATGCAAGGATGACCAATGAAAAAAAGCAAGAAAAACTAAAAAAGCGCCGTGAAGTTTATCAGCAAAAAATGAAGCAAAAAATGAAGTCAACACTATTCCATAAAAGATATACCCCAAAGGGGCAAAAATATGCAAACATGTGGCCAGAAGAAAAGAAAGCTAGAATAGAACAAATTATAGCTAAACGTGAAATGAAGCGCAACACACAAAGGAAAGATTCAATCGCAATGGAGAATCCTAAATTTATTGAAATAGTTATGTCACCAAAAGTTACTCCATCCATCCTTAATGTAAAATATAGAAAACATGTGACATCAGGAGACAAACAAACATTGCTACCCTGCAACAAAAAACTTATCGAAAGACATATGACAATGGTTTATGCATCATCATCAGAAGACACATCTACTACGAAAAATGACAAGAATGTCATAGACCCTTTAAAACAGCTAGAAGTCAAGAATAACGGTAATAATACACAATACTCTTATATTTCAATACATTATACACCCACTATATACAACTAACCATGACTTATGGCAGACATCCCCTCAATTTTTCCAACCACCAAAGACGTGGAGACACCAAGACAATCATTTTGCGATTATAATCATTGTAAGGTTATCAATTTTATATATGTCCTAACATGGTTGAAATGAAACCCATATATACATATTTTTATACTTTGTAGGTGATGATGGAGTCATATTTAAACAAGACACCAATGAGGATGATTACATGTACTCTCTTCAAGGTATATTTGACACACTTCAAATATATTTCCATCAATATAATATTCATTCCTTTCCTAAATTTTGATGTTGCATATATCACACCAAAATGGGATAGATGTGGAAATTGAAATCATTGAAGATGAGAAAACTACTGCAGAGGATTCTAACAACCTTGATCCTTATGAGCTCGTATATAGCAACATACCACAAACCACACACATGTTGAAAAGTGTAGAAAATTGTAGGTTTTGCAATGCAAAGAAATTTGAGTATGAATCTATGGGGCTATGTTGTAGAAAAGGACAAATAAAACTAGTAAATGTAGAGACACCACCTGAACTAATCGACTTTGGACAAGCAAAGACTTTGATGCAAGACATTTTTGGAACAATATAAGATTTTTCAATGGACACTTCTCATTTACTTCTCTTTACTGCCACCTCGATAAAGAGACAAATGACATGCGAAAAACTGGCATTTACACCTTTCGAGCTCATGGACAGATGTATCATAATATGCGATCATTTGGTAATAGTCGCACAGATCCAAAGAATCTAGAACTGTATTTCTATGATGATGATCCAAGACTAGAGCACCGGTATCGCCATTGTCGCAAGGAAATGTACAAGCAAGATAAACATGTAATTGGTATAATAACCAACATTCTACAAGACAATCCATACTCTAAACAGTTTAGGAGTCTGGGACAGGCCAAAAGCCTTAAGGACTCTAGGCTAATCTTGAACCTTGACCAAAGGTTGGACCAAAGGACATATAATGCACCAATCACTTTGGAGGTAGCTGCAGTGTGGGTCAAAGGAAATGAAAGAAGAAATACTTTTGACAATTATGTGATACTAGATGGGAAGAATAATGAAACACAATGCATTCGATCATACCATGGGTGCAATGATCCATTGTCATATCCTATATTCTTTCCAAGAGGTGAATTGGGTTGACATTCAAATATCCCAAAGACCAACACAAAAATGGAAGATGTGATAAAGGCTCGTGCTAACCCAGGTTTGCATTTCATATGTTATTATCCTCAAACTCGGTTTTATATATGTTACATTCCTACATATGCAACTAACTTTTACTATTGCAACTCTTACACAGAGTCAAGCAATAGGTTATGCGTAACCATGAGAGAATACTACTGCTATAAATTCCATATGCGACCGAACATATTGAACCCGACATTGCATGGTGGTCAGCTTTTTCAACAATTTGTCGTAGATACATACATCAAGATTGAAACCTGCCGACTAGACTACATGTGGCATCATCAAAAAGAAATAAGGGCAGATCTATACCAACGCCTTTTGGATAGCTTTCAAGCTGGAGAGGGACAAGGAAATGCAGTAGGGAAGAAAATCGTTCTTGCCCCATCATTTATTGGAGGTCCACGAGATAAACAACATCGCTACCTAGATGCCATGGCTTTAATTCAAAAATATGGAAAGCCAGACATATTCCTTACAATGACATGCAACCCCAAGTGGGAAGAGATCACCTGTGAACTAGAGTTTGGACAAACACCACAAGATCGCCCAGATCTAATCGTTCGTGTTTTTAGGGCGAAATTAGAAGAAATGAAGTATCAATTGTTTGCTAACGATATTCTTGGAAAGGTCAAGGCATATGCCTATGTTATAGAGTTCCAAAAAAGGGGTCTACCACATGCTCACTTCTTACTGATCATGACTGAGAAATACAAGTACACATGTACAAAACAATATGATAGAATCATCTCCGCCGAACTTCCTAACAAGCACAACTACCCAGAGCTCTACAAAATGGTCATCAAATATATGATGCATGGTCCTTGTGGTATATTGAATCAAAATTGTCCATGCACAAAGAACCGCCCGTCATGCAAGAATCAGTACCCAAGGCCATTTACTGAAGCCACTATTCAAGTCAAGAACTCCTACCCGTTCTATCGAAGGCGCAATGATGGCCGGATTCAAACACTCCGAAACCACGAACTAGACAATAGGTGGGTCATTCCATATAACCCATATCTATTGCAGAAGTTCAACTGTCACATAAATGTTGAGGTATGCTCAAGCATTAAATCCGCTAAGTACTTGTTCAAATACATCTACATGCGACATGGCTTGTCGTCATCTATATCTAGAGCAGACAATGAAAATGAAATTGATGAGATCAGTCAATATGTTGACGCACGGTGGGTGACACCTCCTGAAGCACTATGGAGAATATATGGATTTGAACAAAGCAAGGTATATCCATCTGTCATACAACTGCAACTTCATCTCCCAAATATGCACACAGTTTCATATAATAGCAAAGATAAAATCAAGGATGCGATAAAACGTGATGGCATAGATAGGTCGATGTTGACAGCGTACTTTGAAGCTAACATGTTACATGAAAAAGCAAGAGGAATAATATATAAAGATTTTCTAGAATATTATACTTGGCAGAAGCAAGGGAAGTTTTGGCAAGACAGGAAACAAGCTGTTCCATGCCAAGTTGGCAGAATTGTCTCAGCACATCCAACTGAGGGAGAACGATACTATCTTCGAGTTCTCCTTAACCATGTGACAGGCTCCACCTGTTATGAAGACCTACGGACAGTTGATGGCCAAATAATGTCAACCTTCTGTGAAGCCACAGAAAAAAGAGGACTCATTGAGGTAAACAACACACTATTTGATTGCATGATAGAAGCCAAGTTGTTTCAAATGCCCTCATCACTACGAAGGCTCTTTGCCACAATTCTTGTGTTCTGTGAGCCTAGCAACATACATAGCCTCTGGAACAATCACCTAGAGGCAATGTCAGAAGACTACACTAGAAATTATAAATGCGCATTGGTCGTACAATAAATGGTATTAAAAAATCTCAAGGATATGTTGCAATCAATGGGGCAAAGACATACAGTCATTTCCTCTTCCAAATATCGATGAACAGAATGACATAGAAAATAATGTACCTAGGGAGATCACCGAAGAATCCTCAATTGAGGTGGATCCTGAGGGCAAGGTTTTGCATAAATACCTCAACAATGAGCAAAGAGCTGCCTATGGCCAAAATTCTAGCTGCAGTTGACCATTATAATGGAGGGTTGTTCTTCATTGATGGCCCGGGAGGCACCGGGAAAACTTTTTTGTACAGGGCCCTGCTAGCAACAGTCCGTGGACAAGGAAAGATTGCTCTAGCCACAGCAACTTCTGGTATTGCTGCTTCCCTAATGCCCGGAGGGAGGACTGCACACTCTAAGCTACCAATAAGAATAGATGATGGAGTTATATGTGCATTCACAAAACAAAGTGGGACGGCCAAGCTAATTCAGGCAATCACTAATCATTTGGGATGAGGCATCCATGGCTAAGAGACAGGTAGTTGAGGCCCTAGACAAAAGCATGCGGGACATAATGGACAGACCAAATCTTCCATTTGGTGGAAAAACAATTGTATTTGGAGGTGATTTTAGGCAAGTCCTCCCAATTGTCCAAATGGGTACAAGAGCCCAAACAGTAGATGTGTCACTATGTATGTCCGAACTCTGGAATTGCATGCATCACTTAAAGCTTGTGCGCAATATGAGGGCTCAGAACGACACGTGGTTTGCAGAATACCTACTTCGTATTGGAAATGGCACCGAGGAGACCAATGATGATGGTGAAATACGTTTACCCAAAAATATATGTGTGCAACATATGCCAGATGATAGTGGCCTGGATAGACTAATTGAAAATGTCTATCAAATAGACAATGCTTTCCTAAAAGATTCAACATACATCATGTCGAGAGCAATTTTATCCACAACGAACGACTATGTAGACATCATTAACCTAAAAATGATTGACCGTTTCCAAGGAGAGGAGATGGTATATCACAGCTTTGATTATGTAGAAGACGACCCTCATAATTACTATCCTCAAGAATACCTAAATACCCTTACACCAAATGGACTTCCTCCACATAAGTTGAAGCTCAAAATTAATTGTCCAATCATACTACTCAAGAATATTGATGCTGCTAGTGGCCTTTGCAATGGCACAAGGTTGGTGGTACGTGGATTTCAGCAAAATATAATTGATGCAGAGATTGTGCTAGGACATCACACCGGGATGCGAGTTTTCTTACCACGTATCCCATTATGCACCTCCGATGATGAGATGTTACCATTCCATTTTATGAGGAGACAATTTCCTGTTAGACTTGGCTTCGCAATGACAATACACAAATCACAAGGTCAGACAATACCAAATGTCGGCATCTACCTACCTAAACCAGTTTTTCTCTCATGGTCAACTATATGTCGTGCTTTCTAGAGCGACCGCAAAAAAAGAACATAAAGATACTAATAGGTACACATGATGAGGAGAAGAAACATGAGATCGGTCTAAGAGAGTCATACACGAAAAATATTGTCTACAAAGAGGTGCTCACCAATTAATTAGGTAATGTAATCTTAAGAACAAATATTAGCATCATCTAATTGTTATTTCCTATGTCTCCACTAACTCATGGTACTTATTATCTCCTACTTTGCTCGGGGATGCCAGATAATACAAAATGCTCTTTAATGTTATATATGTCTCGGGCCTAAAAGAAAAGTAGGCTGCAATACTAGTGACAAGGTAATTAGATCGAGAGTTATATCATGATTTAATTCAGTATAGCTTATTTCTTTTCTTTGGTTGATATAAACAATACAATATTGAAACATGCAGGAAAAAGGGTTTCAACGTAAGTCCAGGATGGAAAGAAATAAGCTATAATCACTGTTGGGAGACAAACTGGAGTTGGTTCAATTAAAAAGAGACCTATATAAACGAATTGTATTCATCTCTTATGTCTCCATACATTGTTTGTACTGTCTGTTCCTCTTATTACGAACTCTGTATGCATTATTAAGTACCATGCTTCTAAAAAAAAAGTAATTACTACTTCTGCCTTGTACAAGACTCAGCAGCTTTATAAGCCCGGATTCATGTGTCATTCCAACAACGGTCTGAAATACAAAAGCAACCTCAGAGGTTACTATCTGAATTTCATTGAATACAAAGTTAAGAGAGTAATGGGCCATTATTATTTTTACAATATATATACAAACCATCTCAGAGGCTTTTCTTCTGATAAGTAATGGGCCATTTTCACAATATATCTTGAGCCTTATTTGCAAATGAATTATTTTGGAACGAAAAATACAAGCTTGTGTCTGATAGGTGATGGATGGATGTGCGTGATGCACTGATGATGAAGGCATGAAGCTATCATCACGTAGGAGCAGCAATAAGTAGCCAAGTTATTAGGACCGGACCGGAGATCGAACCGGTGAGGCTGTCGGTTCAATGGTTCACTGGTCCAACCGTTTAGAACCGGTTGGACCGCCGGTTCAATTATTTTGGACCGGTTAAATTGAACCGGCCATAAATATATTGAACCGGTATATATGTATGTGATATAATTAATAAATGATAGACAGTAAACATATTTAACTATACAACCACAAGGTTCATACATAAGCAAATATAGGTCCAGAATGACATGTTCTTAAATTCAAAACATCAAGTGTGTGATGCAATAACATAATGATATACTGAAATAATCTAACTGCCATCTATTGGTAGTTCTTAACTCAAATAATCCAACTGCCACACGATAATAAAATAGAACATTTCATAATTAGCAAGACAAATCTTAATTTAACAAGTCCCTAAGTTTTGGTGTCGTAGAGTTATTTTATAGGATATACTAAAAATGTGTATGAAAGGATAATATATCGAGCACTTGCGAGTTGGTTTAAAAAGAACTTAAATAGTCATTCAAATATTCATTTTGCAAAAAATAAAACTCAAATGATGAAATAAATTATACTATTACGAAGTGCTCATTAAAATAATCAAGATGGATATATTATTTACTTAATTTTGAGGCTTTATAATAAAGTTATCAAATTTTGAAATAAATAAAGCAACCTAGAAATACTTCGAAAGGAAAAAAAACAACCCCAGAAGTCAAACGCACGGCCAGCAGTAAATGAACAAACGCACTCTAGAAGAAGCAGCCAATCCAGGCCCAGCCACAGCTGTACACGCACGCCACCAGAGGCAGCAGCAGTACGCCACCAAGCCACAGCTCGAGACCGGGACGGTTCAGACAGAACCGGCCGGTTCACCGGTTTCCTAAAAAACCGGCCGGTTCAACCGGTTTTTAACGGTCCGATTGCATGAACGGTCTTTTAAGTGAACCGAACCGTCGTAGTCTCTGGTTCGGTTTTTTACCGGTCCGACCGCCGGTCCGGTCCGGTCTGAATAACTGGGAGTAGTACTCCTAGCGACATGTTTTATTTGCGGAACAAAAAGATGATTGAATGGATAATATAATGACGATGACAGGAGCATGGCGCGATGCTGCCGTCTGGCTGCAGTGCATGCAGTAATTAGACGGCAGGCCGGCCGGGAGGTTGCAAACATGAGCGCGGTGGTAGCATGCATGAGGAGCATGAGGGCGTCCAGACGTCTACTCCGGACAAAAGAGGCGGCGGCGGCGTCATCCTCACCCTCGTCGTCTTGCTCTATCGTCGTCTCCGTGTACTGTAGACTGTAGAGCGAGCTGGACGTACGCACGGGTCCCGGCCGGCCGGCTCGCCGGAATTCTAATCTGACGAGCAGCTGAGTAGGCAGGCAACCGAGGGAGTCGACGGCTCGACGGACCGGGCGGGCACGGCAGCCGTCAATGACGGCATGGTTGTAGTACTATGCACGGCAATGGCGTGTTCTCCCTGCTCATCGATTGGGGGTGTCTGGCTGTCGGTACGAACTCCGACCGAGACGCCGACACCCCCATGTCAATGCGTCGTCGTCTCCACTACTGCTCGTCAGTAGTCGGCTAGTCGCTCTCATGGACTGCGATGACTTGGACTTGCAGACTTGCACCCGGCACACGCCACCGTTTTCCTTGCCAATTCCACTGTTGTGCCGTTTCCAAACCTCTCTTCACGGCTGGTTTTGCCGTTTTGGCCATTCCACGATCAAAGTTGATGGTGATGAGAATGGTCATCACCGTCGTCGGTTGATAGATTGGTATTATCCGTTGGCGCTGATTAGAATTTAGAACTTCGAGCGTACGGCGGTAGGATTCCAGAACTTGAGACTATATGGCACATTATTAGTTCTCGAGGTATTCACTTTTCAAGATTTTAAAATGAGCATTGGGACCCTAATAACTTCAAATGAAAAAGTCATTAGCTATAAAATTACAATTCTCACCGAGATCTACATTTTTTATGCCCGTTTCACTATCTGAGGTCACTCGACAGATTTTGAATTTTAAATTGTGAGAAATTGCGATAAGCTATACTTTTTGGATCTTAAATGATTTTAAATGAAAAAGTCATCAACTACAAAGTTGTTGCTCTCGTCAAGATCTACAACTTTGGCCGGTCGATTTTCCATCTGAGGTATTTGAAAAAAAATTGAATTTTAAATTGTTATAACTCCAAATACAAATTCAAGGCTACATATAAAAATTTGAAAAAAGTTGTCAACCAAAAGATGTGGGCCTGTGTCACTCATCGAAATCTACGACTCTGTTTTCTTAGAAAAAATAAATTTCAAAATATTAAAAATTCAAACATAATTTTGGGTCCATAAATAATTTGAAATAAAAAGGTCGTTAACTATGAAAAAGTCTACAGCTTTGATATAAAACTAGTTAAAAAGTTATAAATTTTATTATGTTGCAGCACATGAGTTAATTGAACCATTGGTGGAGTGGTTTTCACCGTTCGTGATGAAAATGGATCGACCATCACCACAAGTGGTAACGATATGTTATCACCATCAATTCGAGTGTTCGCCAGTGCTAATGGTCCCCATTTTCACCGCCGAAGTCAGAGCCACTCACGAGTCACGATCAGAATGGAACCAAGGAAGGAGGGAATGAATGGCAAGCGAGCAATGCCAATGATGATGATCCTTGCTCCATCTAGCTAACCACAAACAAAGTACACAAGCGATCCCTCCTTAATCACGCTGCTTGTCGATCCATGGAGCTCAAATAACCTACACAAGCGAATCAAGCAAGGCAAGCAAGCATGGAAACGCCACCTACTCCTCCTGGAAGATACGGCCATCATCCCACGACTCCAAGCTCGGAAACCCGCCGCCGCCGCAGCCACCACAGGCCTCCTCCTCCGCCTGCAACGCGGCACCCGGATCCCCCAGCGCCACCGCGGAGCCGTGGCGGCAGATCGCGCCAGCTGGCCGCGCGG
This sequence comes from Chrysopogon serrulatus, assembly GCA_015844335.1. NCBI lineage: Eukaryota > Viridiplantae > Streptophyta > Magnoliopsida > Poales > Poaceae > Chrysopogon > Chrysopogon serrulatus. The sequence goes on along the minus strand of JADLZL010007007.1, from coordinate 170,407 downwards.
GCGTCGCTCCGCCCCCGGCCCCGGTCCCGCTTGCCGCGGCGCCGAGCAGGAACGCCGACGTGTCCAGCGTCGGCAGCAGCGTCACCGTCGTCGTCAGGGCAGCGCGGGAGGGCGGTGAGGGGCAGCAGAGGAACTCCGCCGCGGCCTGGTGCACCACGTCGTTGTTGGCGCCCGTGACCTGGTGCACCATGCGCCGGAAGCTGGCGGCGTCGGCGGTGATGTAGGTGGTCGGCAGCTTCCGCGACGGCCGGGGACGGCGCTGCTTGCTCACGCGCCGAGACGCCGGACGCAGGCGCTGCGGCGTCGGGGTCGTCGGGGACGGCGTGGCGGCGAGGCCATGGTCGTACATGACCTGGTGGTGCTGCTGGTGGTGGTGGTTGTGGTTGGGCACGAGTGCCACTGGGTGACAGGACGGCGGCGGCGGCGAGATGGAGGAGGAGGAGTGGGCAGATGCGGCCATGTGCGTGGCGGCGGCGGCGGCGATTAATTGCAGAATTAGCCGACGCCAGGCAGAGCAGAGCGGAGCCGAGGCTGGGTGGTTCCGTGGTTTATACGGGACAGGGGTGCTCACACTGACAGTGACACGTAAGCTCGGGGTGACTTGACCTTCCGTACATACAAATCCGTGGGCAGCACCGGCCATACATACGCTGGCCCACAGCCATAATAATCCAGGCACACAAGAGATTTTTTTTTAAAAAAAATACTGTTGGCTATATATTATTTCTTGGAAGTGTAAAATGGTTGGATAACAATATAATGCAGACAATAGTACCAGTGCATGCAATTGAAATCAAATTCGATAGAAAAAACAACTTTCTAGTGTGACAGCATTCCATGCCCGAGTGCTGGGCTCCGGTGAAATGTGTGACCGGATGACCGCGCATGCATGCATCCATGCCGGCATGCCCATGCGATTCTCGCGCACGCATACTGCACGCATGCATGCATGCATGGCCTGCACTGCACAACCGTATGACCTGCTCATATTGGACAGTAGCACGTGCCCGGCTCATCTTTTCTTCCAAAAGAGGTGGGAAACTATATAAACAAAAGCTGAAATAAAAAGATGATACGTACAATGTTCTGTTTAGATTGTAGTCGTGGAACACCACAGCCCACACTGTAGTTCTTATATGCCGTATTCAACAATGAACAAAAAAACACTAGACTTACCGTTACCGAGGTGCTACTCCTATACGTACTACCGTGCACGGAGGTGTATAGAACAGGATTAAATGGGCGATTGATGATGACGGGAGCATGGCGCGACGATGGCATCAGCCGTCGCAACTTGCATGGCCAGCCGGAGCCGGTGAGGTCCATCAGCGGCGGACCGGACCGGACGCCGGACGGAGCGGCACTCTGCGGCGGCCCGGGCAATGGCGTGCGTGCTCCGATCCCTGCCGCCGCCGCCCGTGAGGCCATGCATGAGCCTGTCCGGACTTGACTTTGATCGGCTGGCTGTCGGTACGAACTCCGACCGAGACCCACCCCGGCCGGCCACTGACTGTGTGATGACTGCCACGATTTGGACTTGTGCACACGCCTTGAGGTGCACTGTGCACAAGTATACACGTGGAAAATAAACGTACTCTCTCCATCCATAAAGAAAAATAGTAACACTTTTATATATTATTTGACCATTCATCTTATATTTAAAATTTTTATATAAATATTATATATTTTGTTATGATTTACTGTATTTATTATTAAAGGTATTTTAAAATAATAATTTATTTATTTTATAATATATATTTTTAAATAAGATGAATGATCAAATATGATGTTTGAAAGTTCTATGATTGTATTTTCTTATAGACGGAGAGAGTACAAGAGCAGAAATAATTACCGACCTATTTATTTGAGAAGCGAGACCCAATAGTTACTGTATGTTATTGGGACGGAGGGTAGAATGACATTTTTCTAGGGCTGGTTTGGGAACCTGCCGACCCGGCCTTGTTCAGATCGAAAGTTTCTTCAACCAGAACTTTTGTAGTACTTTCGTTTGTATTTGATAAATATTATCCAATTGTGGACTAATTAGATTCAAAAAATTTGTCTCGTAATTTATAACAAAACTGTGTAATTAGTTATTTTTTACTAACATTTAATGCTCCATATTTATGGATAGAAATTAATATGATGGAGCGAGAGTGAAAAACTTGCAACTTGCAAGGGAACTAAAAAACAAGGCGCACTCCCTAATAAAAACTGACTGACGCCATGGATTGTGCGCTCTGTCACTGTCACATCACACACGCCTTGTGCTTAATTGTGTGCTTAACTTCCGGCTATCCCTGTCCAATTAGCAGCTTCCTTGTACTACTTCCAGTCCGTCCGTCCAGTCCCTGGGGCGGCTTCGTCAGCTCATCTCAACGTACCGTAGGGTCTAAGCAGCTATCCTTATCAATCTGCTACAGTTATAATACTAATGGCCTGTTTGGAACAAAGGAATATAAAATAGAGGAATGGTAGGAATCGCGGGATAGAGGAAAGTGAAAAGTGAAAAACTACAGGATTCAAAACTATAGGAATGAAAAATTTGGACTGTTTGGATTGTAGGAAATAAAATTAAATCTTCACATGCTAGATCACAGGTACCAAGAACGTATAACTATTAAAAGCATATTATACCAAGAACGTATAACTATTAAAAACATATTATTACATACAGATTACAGATTAATTAACAATAGATTGATTACCATTATTTTTAAACCCTCTTTTCACATGATGCCATGTCCGCCGCATCCACCCCCTAGTATTTTTTTATTGGGATGCACTTTATCACCTCACCTCTGTCTCTGTGACTCTGTGAGAAGGCTCCCCAGTTTGTTGCCTCGGCCATCAGCGAAAAACTTGGCTTGCGGTGGATGTTTTCATTCCCGTGTTTTTTGGAGGAAACTGAAACTTTCCTCTGGAGCTGCAAGCTTCATTCCTCCATTCCAAACGCCTGTGACGTCAGCAAACCAAAGGAAGAGCAATCCTTCAAAATTCCTTTGAAAAAACTCCATTCCAAATAGGCCCTTACCTTTCTGCACCAACAATGTTTTGCTTGTGTTTGGTCCCCTTTTTTTCACAGTACTCTTAAATACTAAAGGGTCTTTTTGTTCGCCTCATCTAAAAATCTGTTTGAGTTTATCAGCCAACAATATTTTCTTCTACAGAGAATCAGCCGTTGCAACAGTGTTTTGGGTTATCGGCTGGCTTATAAGTTATGCCAAACAGCTTCAATAGCAGCTTCTCTGTCAAATGCCAATTCTTCACCGCCTTAGAGTCAGAGTCGTCCTCCACAAACGGCTACATACTCCCTCCATGTTACAAATTAAAGTCATTTAGGACAACGATACGGTCTTCAAAGTATAACTTTGACTTCATATTTTTGTAAAAATACTCATGATATATTTATAGTTTTATGAAAATATTTTTCAAGACAAATATATTTATATGGTTTTTATATTTCCTAACTTACTTAAAAGTTATTTATGATTTATATTCTCAATATTTGATCTAAATTTTGTCTAAAATAACTTTTTTTTCTTATATAGAGGGAGTACGTGGTGAATAGAATATACCTTTTTATTGCAACAAAGTTCCGATTAACCTAACATTGTTAATTATAAGCTTCTCCTAGCCGATAACAAAGGGATCTTTTTGTTTTATAAAAAACAACAAAGAGATCTTGTTTTCTTCAACTGCGTAATAATAAACAAAGTAGAGTGATCCGGCCTTTTCAACTCCAGAGTGAAGCCAACCAAACAGAAATCGATTATATACTAAATATATAAATAAATAAGATTCTTTTAGCAGCAACAAGCTCCATCGATTCTTCTTCTTCCTAGTAGCTAACAGACGAGATGGCCAAAGAAGATCAAATGCATGGACGATTGGACTCCTATAGTCTATACTAGAAGAGAGCGTCATCCTCATCCCACGACTCCAAGCTCGGGAACTTCGCCGCCGCCACCACAGGCCTCCGCCTTCACCTGCAACGCCGCACCGGGATCCACCGCCGCCGCCGCCCGCCGCCAGAGCCGTGGTAGCAGCAGGACACGCCAAGCCGCGCGGGCGCCGGTCCGCCCGCCCCCGCCTTGCCGCGCCGAGCATCGAGAACGCCGGCGTGTCTAGCGTCGGCAGCAGCGTCTCCGTCTTCGTCATGAGGCCAGCGCAGGATGGCGGCGCGCCGACACCGGCGGCGAGGAGCTCCGGCGCCCGGCTGCCGCAGCAGCAGCAGCGCCGTCGGCGCCCGTGACCAGGTGCACCATGCGCCCGGAAGCTGGGCGGCGTCGGCGCTGATGTAGCACTACGGGATTTCAGTTCTTTGCCGAGTGCCTCGGACACTCGGCAAAGGGCAAAAAACACTCGGCAAAGCCTTTGCCGAGTGTAGCTCTCGCAAAGAGCTCTCGGCAAAGCCTCCATCGGTAACGGGCTCTTTGCCGAGAGCTTTTTTTCGGCACTCGGCAAAGGCTTTGCCGAGTGCCAAAAGTGGCTCGGCAAAGAAAAAGTAACAGTTAACGGCGGGTCTTATTCACGGCGGCTTTGCCGAGTGCCTTCCCCGAGGCACTCGGCAAAGAAATTATTTTTTTTTTTTTCTTTGCCGAGAGCCTTCACCCGAGGCACTCGGCAAAGAAATTAATTTTTTTTTTTGAAAATTCTTTGCCGAGAGCCTTCACCGAGGCACTCGGCAAAGAAATTTTTTTTTTTTAAAATTCTTTGCCGAGAGCCTTCACCGGGGCACTCGGCAAAGAAATTATTTTTTTTTTTGAAAATTCTTTGCCGAGTTCCTTCCCATGGGGCACTCGGCAAAGTGATAATTCTGATTTTTTTTAAAAACTTCTTTGCCGAGAGCCTTGACCCCGACACTCGGCAAATATGGTCACTTTGCCGAGTGCTTTGGTCATTGCACTCGGCAAAGTGACCATAAATTTTTTTTTTCAGTTTGTTTTTTCTTTAAATCACAGCACACACAGTATATATCACATAAACAAGTACATATATCACATAAATATCACAGAAATCACATCCACAGACATCCACAACGCATATATCACAACCACATCACATATATCAAATCCGATCACATTAGATCACAATACATCACAAATTCGACCACAATCCGATCACAAATGTTTCAAGTGCATCACAAGTCTAAATCTCATAAGGGTCAAGTGCATTATTAAAAATAGAAGCGACGATCGGGGGACAACTCACAAACCTCAAGAAGAGCCAACTCACTTGTCCACCACGCCAACCTGGCCACCCCGTCCCCCGGTGAAGGCTGTGGCGATCTAGCGTCGTAGGCCAAGCCGGGTTGTTCGAACCCGCCGACCGAGGCTGCACAAAAAGAGACCGGGTTAGTACGTGTGATGACCAAAGTTCGAACGAAACCAATACACATTTATACTTACAGGAGTCCCAAAGTGAGGAGGCCGAGGCCGAGGCCGAGGCCGAGGCCGCACTCATGGAGCCGATGAATCGTTGTGGGAGCTCCATCCCCTGAACGTGCCCCCATCTGGCCGACCGAAGGCGATGAGCTGGGCCATCCTCGCCTCGATCTGCTCACGCACGGCCCTCTCGGCCTCGAGCTGGGCCTGCACTGCCTCTGCCGCCGCTCAACGCCTCCCTCTTTTTTCGCTTCCATCCTGCCTGCAGTGTCACGAAGGTGGAGTTAGAATAATTGAAACGTCATCGATTGAAGTTTACAACAAAAGAAATTACCTCGAGTGTGGCATAAGCGGCCGGTGAAAACCCGCGCCCGTGGGCGTATGGCCACGCTTTGCGTCCGTGCTCCGTGCTCGCAGTTGGGAGAGAGTGGGAGTCGAGGCCGAGTCGATGACGCCGTCGCCCATCCATTACCGCCCATGCTTCTTTCCTCCGCCCACCCTCATGACGATCTCTACGAGTCAAGGTCCCGGGTGCTCGGATCGTAGTCCTCGCCGTGTACCGTCCTCGCCGCGGACGTGTACTCGCCGAGGCGGCCGTGCACGCCGGCGTTGGTGTACGCCTCGGGCGGGTCCTCCGGGTTGTACGAGACGTCGGATGACGCCTTGCCCTTGTGCGCCATAGCAAATGCCTTGAAGATGGGGCAAGGCGCGCCACCATGGGCTTGAGGCTGCAAGAAACGAAGTAGTGAAGGAATGACCACGAGTTAGAATCACGAGTTAGTGAGGGAAGAATCATCAACTTAGCTTACCCAGGCGCTTGCGTATCCGGGCGAGGTTGCGGCCGCCTTGATGGTGCGATCTGCCGGGCATCATCAAGCGGCACTCCCGTTTAGCGTTGTGGGTCTCCTCCCACTCCGGACCACACCACCTGTCTACGATCTGCTCCTAGCAGTCTTGGTGGCTGGAGCACCACCAGGGGCAAGCCTGCACGTCACAATTTCACATATAAGTAGATCAAAGTAGACATGTGTAAACTTGTAACACCCCTGGTGTTACGTTAACCTAAACCCACCCTAAACCCACCATGTCATCATATTATGCATTAAGCATCATGTTTATTAATTCAATGATAATGCAATAATGATTTAGCTAAGCTTCATTAGGTCAATCTGAACAATGTTTGTGATCTGGTTTATTTATCTTTGAGCTATGATTAGTGTGGTGTGATGTTCATCACCTAAAGCAACTTAAAGGTTTAATTAAAGTTATACAAGTAATTAACCTAAAAGCAACCTTGATGTTTGAGAGTGTTTGACCTGACTTAATAAAATGCTTGAACTCTGTAATGTTTAATCATGTTAAATACCCCTGTGTTTTTGCCTTAATAATTAACAAGATGGTACTAGAAGGTTTCTTTCAGTGGTTAAGCTTTTCCATGCTAATTATGCTAAGTACATCTAATGATGTTGCCTTGGTAGTTTAAGATAAGTGCTTTTGTTAAACATGCTTTGCCTCATGTGTTAAGCTACTTAGAAAATAATTAGGATTTTCTAAAAGAGGTTAAACCCTAAAACTCATCTTGTGGTTTGATCAAATGCTTGAGCTCTTTATCTCATATGGTTATGTGTTGTTGCTCATCTCTTAATTAACATAAGCATAATTAGGATTTAAAATTTGGCTAACATTAAACTATGTTTTGGAGTGCTAATAATATAATTTACCTTGCTTTAAGTGTTCCATGATATGTTTTAATAATTATGAGTGTAGTCTAATAATGGTAATTAAGCTTGTTATGTTTGCTAATTAATCTAGCTTAAAGACCCTAATCTCTGAGCTCAAATTATGCAATTATGTTTTAATCATGAAATTGGATTGGTGAAGTTTTAAAATGGAGTTGGATGGATGTAGTTTCGAAATTAGGCTTCAAAATTCGAGTTTGAATTCAATTTCAAAATCCTAAATTCGAACCCTTTTTCATTTTTTTTTCATGTTTCAAAATCTAATCAGATTTTGGGGATGGTCCCAAAAGCAAAGATGTAGATCTCAAAATCCTGAGCAACTTTTATTTTGAAAGTTTTTCAAGTTGTTATATAATTTTTGGAATAATTTTGAATAAGAAGAAAAAAGTCCTCTGCTACAGTACCGCGAGCAACTACAGTACCGCGAGCAGTAGTATCGGCAACACAGCTGCTGCGCTGGCTGGCCGTCGCTCTTCTCGCCGTTTCCATGCGGGGGGCACGCGGCAGCTTGCCTACCTGAGCACTGGCGGGGCTGGCAAAGCCCAGAAGCTTCACCCTTGCCCATTTAAGCCTTGCGTTGCCGTCTCCTGTTTTTCCTCTTCTCCAACTTGCTGCCGCCATTCCTCTGCTCCACCTCAAGCCGCACGCCGCCGGAGCAATTCGCTGCCATGGCTCCACCACAGCCCCTCGGTCCGCGCGCAGAGCACTTCACAACCTCCCATTGTCCTCCCGAACCAGCCCACGCCACCAATTTTGGTCGGAGTCGCCGGCGTGGCTGATTCCCATCACGACCAAGCGACCATGGCCGTCGAACTCCAGCTCGCCGTGGCCAGGGCACCATAGGCCACCTCCGGCCGAGGCAATGGCACCAGAGAGTTCGCCTTGCTCCGTAGCCCGGCTCGACCAACCACACGCCACCGTCGGCCGCCGTCTAGCCACTGCTGGCCAAGCCCCGGCCGGCTCCAGCCACCCATGCTCGTGTTGACCGGAGGAGGAAGAAGGTTCTGTTCCCTTTTGTTTTTTTTTAAAAAGATAAAATATGTTGTTTCTTGTTTCTTTCATAATTCATTAATTAGAGCTCAGAAAAAATGTGAACTAAATTTCTATATGTTTCTTATGATGTGTAGTTTCATGGAAAAATATGAGTTTGAGTTTGGCATGTTAATCAATTTTGTCATGCTTAATAATTCTATGCTTTAATTAATAAATGAGTGCTGTGTGATTTTTGTAGACTAAAGTATTAATCCTATGGTCATGAACTTTTGTCAGATAATTCTAATATGCTAAAACCAACCTCCACTAAAATTTTGGTACTGTTTTGAAGAAATTTATTTTAATAATTAATTTTGCTTCATTTAAAGACTAAAAAATGGCTAATTAATAGCTAAATAGGATAATCAATTAATAATTGAACTTTGAGTGATTTGTGGCACAGTGTGAAGCCCATGAATCAATGATCACCCCTGGTCCATGGCATGTTTATGTATAGCTTAGAAATAGAATTGCTCACGTGCTTAATAAATATTAAAGTGCTTAAGAAAATAATAATAGGATTCACTTAGGGTTGCTTGATTTTGGGATTGAGTGATGACCCTAGGTCATTAACCCTAATGATCTTCGACAATTCAATTACGTTGATTGCGTCTTCGTTGATTAATCGTGTCGATGTTAATTATAATTTCTTAATGCAACTTTACCATGAAGGAAAGTTGTACTCAAGGTAATAAAGAGTTAAGTTGTTTCATCCATGTTGCCCCTGCATCATGCATCATGTCATGCATTTCATTATACTTAGCATACATCATTTCATGTACATATAGTCCACGTGAGAGCGATGGCTCACGATGGTCAAGCTTCGGAGGAGGTTCGCGATGATCCAACCACGGACGAGATGAATCCCCCCAAGACGTTGATATCAAGATTAACCGCTAACCTTCTCTCGCAACGCAGCAAGCCCCGGATGCATTTAAACCCTTCCTTGAATTTCGAAAGTCTTTTTATATCGTATGTTGATGATGTGATGCATTAAGTAACAGGGAGTTGTGTGATATCCTATCTTGATGCATTTACCGTACCTTGTTATACTATCTAAAACCTGTTTTGATTTGAAAATACTTAGTATATGCTTAGTCTCGCCGATAGCCTAGGATTTATAAATAAAAAGTTTTTCAAAGTTTGATAACAATACCCCGTTGAGGGAAATTACGAAAACCCCTGATGTTACTTGTTGGTATCCCTTCACTTTGATCGGGTCAAGGGTATGCGGCAAGAGCATGATGATGAGTAAATTGAGACGCCGGTGGAGTGACTTGCATCGGGGGGGGCTATTGCCCCGGTGTAGTGTCGTCCCACTTGTGTCGGTTAAGGACCGTCCGTTGTTTGGCCCCAGGATCATGAGGTTATTGGATAGTACTAGTCGCATGCTAATGGCGGTAAGCTCCCTTGTACGATCCATACGAGAACGGACACCGGGACGGGAAGTAGCGTGTACCCACACTACGAGCGCACCGTCGACGGTTGTGACTGACGGCGTAGGGAGATGGTGTACTGTGCTCTCGTGGCTAGGACCCGTTCTGGTCTGGAGAAATACAAGCGTGAGTTGATGTATGTGAGATGTTCGGTCCTGCATACATCGTGTGGCTAGGAAGCCCCAGCTGGGTATATAAAGCGATTCGAATCGTCGTTGCTCCACGATATGGGAGACTTGATCCGAGTCCCGGCATCATAGTAATGAGGAAAGTTGATGAGGTTGGAAAGTTTTGAAATCGAGATCTTGTTTGACAAGTGTTTGCTCTAGACTAGGATAACCTAGATGGATAGCTTAATGCTTAATGAAAATATCAGATAAGAATGAATAGTAAGGATCAACATTAGTCGCTTTCCGCAAAGGTGTCCTTGATTCTTGCTAAAGCCTTACCTTGATTCCTATCAACCAAAGATTACGAGTCTTCTCCCCTTTTTTCCGTCGGGTAAGTCTTGCGGAGTACTTTTGTACTCGGGGTTTGTTTGACCCCAAGCGGTGTTGACTAGTGTTGCTGACTTTGGTCATACCAGTGGGCTTGGCATGATCGAATATCTTCCGTCTACAAAGTTCTTTTCTCGCTTCCGCAAACCCAGTTAAGTTTTGTTTAATCAAACTCTGATCAAGTGTTGTAATCTTCTTTTGTAAATCTTTCGCTACTCTGTTATGTTTGTATAAATGGTTGTAATACTGCAAGTTCTTTGTAAGAAGTGGATCCTGGAGGATCATGGTGTCATCGGGGTTTCACCCGACAGAACATTCTGAGTTATGTGGTACATAAGTATGGCTGACAGAGGTCTTAGGGACAATGTCAGGTGCTTGTGGGCCATATAATTTAGAAGGTTCTGCCACAGAATGGTATCAGAGCGATTCTTACAAAAATACTTGTAGTATTACATTGCGAAAACTTCAAAATAAATTTACAATTAAAAGTTTTTGACAAAACAAGATAAAACTTGTTTTACGATCTTTCCAAAGTTGCTGCAAGCTACCAAGAAGGCTTTTCGGAAAATCCTGAGCAACCACGTTGAAGAGTCTTCGAATCTTCTCGAGGGAGTCCAATGAAGAGGCAACTTCGTCAACAATGCCTTACCGAGAGTCTTCCTGTACCCCGTCTCACTCTGCAAGACTATAGTATAAAGTATTGCCCTATAGTGAGTTGTGAGCGGTGTGCTGACTAACGTCGTAAAGACGTATGGGACGAGCATGCATCATACTTGTCATATAAGATAAAAGTAACATGTCTTGCATTACTTCAACAATAGCTATTGTTCGCATAGCTATTAAGATCCCCTTTTATCTCGTCCTGTATCACGATTCGCTAAGGAACTTTTGCTTAGCAAATCTCTGAAGATAACTTTGGTTTCCTCACTTATACATGTGTCTTACCTTGGTCTTTCTAATTTCGACACATGCCAATTTTCTTGACCTTATCATTTCGATATGTGTTGTGTGGGAGCCATCGAAATTGTGTTTTTACGATGGTACCATGATCCACGATCCCGATACAACGTCGAAACACAGGGGTCTCTGTGTCTTTTGCAGCCCACATAAGTTACTTCTTGGGCGCTCGTTTTTATCGAGATCAATGATCATCCTCCATCACATTCCACCATTAAGGTACTCTCTTGGGATTATTTTTTTTGAAATCCCAACTCCTTGTATATGCTAAACTTATTTCTTGTGTATTCTACATTCACTAAGCTTTTCCCTTGCATCCATATCGTAATCTTGGTTGTAACCTTGAAGATAATCTTCTTGCTTTGTGAGTTTCTTAAAAATTAATGTGCTTGACACATTTCCTTTTCCATTACTCAAACCCCACCATTGTTATATTCCCTTTCTTTGATCTCTATATACGTAATTCTTGTTGACACTCTCACTACCAATACCTACCTCTTGAATTTTGTTGGAATTCTCTAACACAACTCTTGCTGCTTTATGAACTTCTCCCAAGTCAAAGTACTTGATACATTTTCTTTTTCATTACTTAACCCAAGCCTTAAATCTCGGGACGAGATTTCTTTTAAAATGGGATATAATGTAACACCCCCTGGTGTTACGTTAACCTAAACCCACCCTAAACCCACCATGTCATCATATTATGCATTAAGCATCATGTTTATTAATTCAATGATAATGCAATAATGATTTAGCTAAGCTTCATTAGGTCAATCTGAGCAATGTTTGTGATCTGGTTTATTTATCTTTGAGCTATGATTAGTGTGGTGTGATGTTTATCACCTAAAAGCAACTTAAAGGTTTAATTAAAGTTATACAAGTAATTAACCTAAAAAGCAACCTTGATGTTTGAGAGTGTTTGACCTGACTTAATAAAATGCTTGAACTCTGTAATGTTTAATCATGTTAAATACCCCTGTGTTTTTGCCTTAATAATTAACAAGATGGTACTAGAAGGTTTCTTTCGGTGGTTAAGCTTTTCCATGCTAATTATGCTAAGTACATCTAATGATGTTGCCTTGGTAGTTTAAGATAAGTGCTTTTGTTAAACATGCTTTGCCTCATGTGTTAAGCTACTTAGAAAATAATTAGGATTTTCTAAAAGAGGTTAAACCCTAAAACTCATCTTGTGGTTTGATCAAATGCTTGAGCTCTTTATCTCATATGGTTATGTGTTGTTGCTCATCTCTTAATTAACATAAGCATAATTAGGATTTAAAATTTGGCTAACATTAAACTATGTTTTGGAGTGCTAATCATATAATTTACCTTGCTTTAAGTGTTCCATAATATGTTTTAATAATTATGAGTGTAGTCTAATAATGGTAATTAAGCTTGTTATGTTTGCTAATTAATCTAGCTTAAAGACCCTAATCTCTGAGCTCAAATTATGCAATTATGTTTTAATCATGAAATTGGATTGGTGAAGTTTTAAAATGGAGTTGGATGGATGTAGTTTCGAAATTAGGCTTCAAAATTCGAGTTTGAATTCAATTTCAAAATCCTAAATTCGAACCCTTTTTCATCTTTTTTTTCATGTTTCAAAATCTAATCAGATTTTGGGGATGGTCCCAAAAGCAAAGATGTAGATCTCAAAATCCTGAGCAACTTTTATTTTGAAAGTTTTTCAAGTTGTTATATAATTTTTGGAGTAATTTTGAATAAGAAGAAAAAAAAGTCCTCTGCTACAGTACCGCGAGCAACTACAGTACCGCGAGCAGTAGTATCGGCAACACAGCTGCTGCGCTGGCTGGCCGTCGCTCTTCTCGCCGTTTCCATGCGGGGGGCACGCGGCAGCTTGCCTACCTGAGCCTGGGCGGGAGCTGGCAAAGCCCAGAAGCTTCACCCTTGCCCATTTAAGCCTTGCGTTGCCGTCTCCTGTTTTTCCTCTTCTCCAACTTGCTGCCGCCATTCCTCTGCTCCACCTCAAGCCGCACGCCGCCGGAGCAATTCGCTGCCATGGCTCCACCACAGCCCCTCAGTCCGCGCAGAGCACTTCACAACCTCCCCATTGTCCTCCCGAACCCGCCCACGCCACCAATTTTGGTCGGAGTCGCCGGCGTGGCTGATTCCCATCACGACGCGCAGCCATGGCCGTCGAGCTCCAGCTCGCCGTGGCCAGGGCACCATAGGCCACCTCCGGCCGAGGCAATGGCACCAGAGAGTTCGCCTTGCTCCGTAGCCCAGCTCAGCCAACCCTGACACCGTCGGCCGCCGTCTAGCCACTGCTGGCCAAGCCCCGGCCGGCTCCAGCCACCCATGCTCTGTGTTGACCGGAGGAGGAAGAAGGTTCTGTTCCCTTTTGTTTTTTTTAGAAAAAGATAAAATATGTTGTTTCTTGTTTCTTTCATAATTCATTAATTAGAGCTCAGAAAAATGTGAACTAAATTTCTATATGTTTCTTATGATGTGTAGTTTCATGGAAAAATATGAGTTTGGCATGTTAATCAATTTTGTCATGCTTAATAATTCTATGCTTTAATTAATAAATGAGTGCTGTGTGATTTTTGTAGACTAAAGTATTAATCCTATGGTCATGAACTTTTGTCAGTAATTCTAATATGCTAAAACCAACCTCCACTAAAATTTTGGTACTGTTTTGAAGAAATTTATTTTAATAATTAATTTTGCTTCATTTAAAGACTAAAAAAATGGCTAATTAATAGCTAAATAGGATAATCAATTAATAATTGAACTTTGAGTGATTTGTGGCACAGTGTGAAGCCCATGAATCAATGATCACCCCTGGTCCATGGCATGTTTATGTATAGCTTAGAAATAGAATTGCTCACGTGCTTAATAAATATTAAAGTGCTTAAGAAAATAATAATAGGATTCACTTAGGGTTGCTTGATTTTGGGATTGAGTGATGACCCTAGGTCATTAACCCTAATGACCTTCGACAATTCAATTACGTTGATTGCGTCTTCGTTGATTAATCGTGTCGATGTTAATTATAATTTCTTAATGCAACTTTACCATGAAGGAAAGTTGTACTCAAGGTAATAAAGAGTTAAGTTGTTTCATCCATGTTGCCCTGCATCATGCATCATGTCATGCATTTCATTATACTTAGCATACATCATTTCATGTACATATAGTCCACGTGAGAGCGATGGCTCACGATGGTCAAGCTTCGGAGGAGGTTCGCGATGATCCAACGCCGACGAGATGAATCCCCGAAGACGTTGATATCAAGATTAACCGCTAACCTTCTCTGCAACACAGGCAAGCCCCGGATGCATTTAAACCCTTCCTTGAATTTCGAAAGTCTTTTATATCGTATGTTGATGATGTGATGCATTAAGTAACAGGGAGTTGTGTGATATCCTATCTTGATGCATTTACCGTACCTTGTTATACTATCTACTCAAACCTGTTTTGATTTGAAAATACTTAGTATATGCTTAGTCTCGGCCCGATAGCCTAGGATTTATAAATAAAAAGTTTTTCAAAGTTTGATAACAATACCCCGTTGAGGGAAATTACGAAAACCCGATGTTACTTGTTGGTATCCCTTCACTTTGATCGGGTCAAGGGTATGCGGCAAGAGCATGATGATGAGTAAATTGAGACGCCGGTGGGAGTGACTTGCATCGGGGGGGCTATTGCCCCGGTGTAGTGTCGTCCACTTGTGTCGGTTAAGGACCGTCCGTTGTTTGGCCCCGGGATCATGAGGTTATTGGATAGTACTAGTCGCATGCTAATGGCGGTAAGCTCCCTTGTACGATCCATACGAGAACGGACACCGGGGCGGGAAGTAGCGTGTACCCACACTACGAGCGCACCGTCGGCGGTTGTGACCGACGGCGTAGGGAGATGGTGTCTTGTGCTCTCGTGGCTAGGACCCGTTACGTGCGGAGAAATACAAGCGTGAGTTGATGTATGTGAGATGTTCGGTCCTGCATACATCGTGTGGCTAGAAGCCCCAGCTGGGTATATAAAGCGATTCGAATCGTCGTTGCTCCACGATATGGGAGACTTGATCCGAGTCCCGGCATCGTAGTAATGAGGAAAGTTGATGAGGTTGGAAAGTTTTGAAATCGAGATCTTGTTTGACAAGTGTTTGCTCTAGACTAGGATAACCTAGATGGATAGCTTAATGCTTAATGAAAATATCAGATAAGAATGAATAGTAAGGATCAACATTAGTCGCTTTTCCACAAAGGTGTCCTTGATTCTTGCTAAAGCCTTACCTTGATTCCTATCAACCAGCATTTCTGAGTCTTCTCCCCTCTTTTCCGTCGGGTAAGTCTTGCGGAGTACTTTTGTACTCAGGGTTTGTTTGACCCTTGCGCGGTGTTGACTAGTGTTGCTTGACTTTGGTCATACCGGTGGGCTTGGCATGATCGAATATCTTCCGTCTACAAAGTTCTTTTCTCGCTTCCATAAACCCCAGTAAGTTTTGTTTAATCAAACTCGATCAAGTGTTGTAATCTTCTTTTTGTAAATCTTTCGCTACTCTGTTATGTTTGTATAAATGGTTGTAATACTTTTGCAAGTTCTTTGTAAGAAGTGGATCCTAGAGGATCGTGGTGTCATCGGGGTTTCACCCGACAGAACATTCTGGAGTTATGTGGTACAAAAGTATGGGTGACAGAGGTCTTAGGGACAATGTCGGTGCTTGTGGGCCATATAATTTAGAAGGTTCCGCCACAAAAACGAAAGATCATATCATTTATATACCGTGAGGTACTTGGTCCCGAGTCGGCGTCATCGTCCTCGCTTGTGTTTTGGTGACCTTCTCCCCAAGGATGATGCCATGGTAATTGACGATGGCCCGAGAGACGCGCCTCGTAGTGAATGTCGGTGACGCGAGCTTCTTGCGCCCTAGTGACACATGCACGGGCCCTGTCCTCGTATCTCTCCTCGCATTTGTAAAAAGTCTACACGCAAACATAAAGGGTCAATTTCTTATTTGAAGATAAGTGCAATAAATTTGATGCATTAAGATTGCTAGGGTTGGATGAAAGACTTACCCATAACTCGTGCAAGACACGCGCCGCCTTGTTTTGATGTTTCGGATGCGGGGCAACGGCGGTGCTCGAACGTCCGGGGGAGGCTCCTCATTCCCGGCGTCGTCACCGGGCCAGGGTAGTGCGTCTTCGAGAGAAGACCCAGGGCGACGTTATTTGGTGGGCGCGAGTGCTCACCCGCACCACCACAACCAACCAGGTTCTGAAAAGTGGTTAACCAATAGCATTAGTTTACAATTCAATTCCCAATATGTCATATGAAATAGTAATACCATGGAAGTTACTTACTTTTGGCCCTCGGGGCGAATCACCGGCCGCCTCGTCGGGTGTGGTACTGCGAGGGGAGACTCAGCGGGGACCGCATAAGTACACACTCGACGAGGTACCGGAAGAAGTAGAACCAAAGCACCCACCGCCTCCTCCTCCTCCTCCTCCCCTCCCTCCTCTCCTCGCTTTCGTCATCGTCCCGTGGGGGAGCTATCACCTCGCCCTCGGCCTCGTCCCCCTCCTCCTTCGTCCTCGCTCACGGTCCCGAGGAGGTGACGGCTCCCCTCGTCGCGCTGCTCCTCCGCCCACGCCTCCTCTGGGAGGTCCCTCACCGCAGCCATAACCGCAGCTTTTGTCTTGTTGTACAACGAGGACAGGTTCACCGACCGGCCGCCCACCATCTTCAACGAAGCACCGTGCATTTGACAAGAACCAATAAGACATGATTAGAAAATTAGGTTAAATAAATAAAACCCAAGCATTTGTAAGAACAACAACGTAAGGTATCATATAAAAAAATAGCATTACATGTATTAAGTATAATCTTCATGATCGGGATCATAAGCCTCATCGTCGGTATCAAACATGTCAAAGTACTCGACCCCGCCCAATGGAGGATTGTCGCCCCCGCCGCCGTTGCCTAAACGATGTCGCTCAAGCATTTGTAAGTCTCTCACATTTTCAACCTCATCTCCATCGTCCTCGTCATCATCAATTTCTTGGCCAACTTCCATTTCTATCGCTTCGGTCAAGTCTATCTCGAACCTCCCATCTAGCCCTTCACTGAAAGAACTCTCCCTCGTATGTGTTTGGATTGAAGTTATAGTCGTCATCATTTGGGACGGGGTAATTTGCCGTGTGGCGGTACCTTATGCACAATATCCCAACCCTTCAGGTGCTCATTGCTTTGGCACGCATAAGGGAGATAATAAACTTGTGTCGCTTTGTTGGGCCACAATATACACATCATCTCCTAGTAGGGTGGTATCTGTCGAATCTCGACTAGACCAAGATGAGAATGGGTCCGTCTCGTTACCGCAGGATCAAACCAAAGGGCATTTGAATATGACGGGGAGTAAATGGCGTTGAACCATGAAAAGTGAGCTCGTATATCTCTTGCACTCTTCCATAATACTCGACCCCCATCTTGGCCGGCGTAAAAACCCCCCGAACTTGTTGTTCTCCTGTTCGATGAAGCCGCTCGTAGCCCGTTGTGTGGAAGCGATATCCATTGACATCATAACCACGAATGACTTGACCCTAAAGCCAAAGCCATCGGCAACTTGTCTCAACTCGGGAGTCATAGTCGTATCAATTTGGGCCTCGCAAACCAAGACCACATACGAAAGGTTGGCATGCAACTCGAAAGATGTAACTAAATACGAGCTAAATGGGACGGTACCTTCTTCTTGAGCCATGAAATGAATTCAGGTTTGCCATTTCCCAGACCGTTTCTAAGAAGAGCATCCGCTTCCTGCGGGTTAGGAGGGCGCGATTGACGCCAGTATTCATGAAGAAATTCCCTATACCAACGAGATCATAGGAGTTAGATGCAAGAAATAATGTTAGTGTATGGAACAAGTGCGTTCACTACTTACGTGATATATGGCTCCACTTCGTCAAGGTTGGTCAACACATAGAACATGATAGCGCGCCACTCATCATATAGCAAGATCTTGTTTGTCGATCCACTCAAGCTTCGAGTTGCCCTCGGAAAAGACTTAGGTTCGAGTCATTTCCACCATCATTGTAACGAGGCCGAGGATTATGCGCGCGCTCGGAAGGTTGTCACTATAATAAGTTGTTGTGAAGTTGGACACCTCCTCAAGGATATGTGCCTCGCCATGGAAGCCTCGATTTTATTTTTTGTTTACGCATTTCTTCCGAAGAACCTTTAGAACTCTCTCATTGGATAGCACCAATGGTACTGCACGGGCCCCCATTCGTGCCTCATATGTGAGGTGCAAAATCGATGCTCTTTGCATCGGAGTGAAGAAGCCCGGTGGAAATATCTTCTCTAGCTTACGAGATCAAAACGGGTGCCATTTTTTTCGAGGTCGCGCAATCACGGTGCGAGATATCTCCTTGGCACATAGGCGGGCGGAAGAAATAGCTCAACTCGCCATGACTAGCCAAACATGCTCGGGGAAATAGCCTCGCACCATCGCCGGGAGAAGACGTTCAATCCGGATGTGGTAGTCATGACTCTTCATCCCTAAGACTCGTAGAGTGTCTAACTTCACTCCTCTCCTCGGATTAGTCTGCTGCGTATCCATCGGGGAACATTATAGTCTCAGATCCATTCTAGAACTTCCCTTCTTTGTGGCCTTTTCAATATATAATCGGTCGGGGGCCTTGTCCATGTCTTGCCACGTCTAGGAGGCCTCATCTCTAACTTTGGTCTGTCGCACAACATTGCGAGATCCAATCTAGCCTTAGGGTTGTCCTTCGACTTTTCAGGAATATCCATGATTGTTCCCCAGAGTGCTTCGGCGACATTCCTTTCCGTGTGCATTACATCAATGTGGTGCGGAAGGAGGAGGTCATCAAAATAGGGAAGCCGAGTCAAGCCCGACATATGCGTCCACATATGTTGTAGACCATACCCCACAAAGCCATCACATTCTGAGTTGAGCTCAAGGGCTTCTATCCTTTCACGAACCTCGGCAGGAGGCAACATCTGGGGTGGAGGGTCCGTGACCACGAGTCCTTTGGTAAAGTTTTTTCTGTCTCGTCTGAATGGATGGTCAAGCGGGAGGAACTGTCGATGCAGGTCGAACCCCGAAAACTTAGTACCCTTTTTCAGATAAATGAACCTCAGAGCTTCCTTGCATTGGACAAGGGAACTTCCCATTAACACACCGAGCCGTAACATGGCGTGCGCAGCCAAGAAATCATGCATGGAGTAAAGGTACCACACATACATCCATCCTGAAGTTTCTCTTTGTAGCACGGTCATATGTCCATACCCCATTCCAGGCACTGATCAATTCATCAATCACGGGCTCCATGTACACACCCATATGATTCCCCGGGTGTCCGGGAATGATCAACGTTAATAACATGTGTTGTGCTTGCATGCACACACCGGGAGGAAGGTTGAGGGGGATCACAAACACGGGCCAACATGAGTAGGGCGCAGCCATCATGCCAAAAGGATTAAACCCGTGCATGCGCCAAAAGCGCAACACGGACATTACGAGCCTCTTTTCGCCTTCTCATGATGAATGCCATCAAAGTGGGTCCACGCCTCACCATCGGATACATGCACCATCTTGTCGAGGATTGTATCGTTTGCCATGTTTGTGCCATGTCATCCGTTTGGTGGATTCTTCGGTCATGTATAGCCGTTGGAGCCTCGGTATCAAAGGGAGGTGCCTTCACGGCCCGACACGGGGATGTCAAGGCTGCCTCTTCGGCCATCGGCGGACTCTACCTCCGGATACCTAGAGGATTCACACATCGGGCGGTACTTTGCTTCCGCGTGTTCTTTCTGAATAGAACGCACCCATTCGGACATGCATGTATCGATCATACGGCATCTTAAGGGCACGGCGGTCTCTGCGACTGTGCGTGCTCTTCGGAAGAATGTGAGCCCACGGAAGCAAGCTACCAACAAGCTGTCGACAAACTGTCGAAGGCGTCTCGACTCATACTAAGGCCGAGACTTTAACGCCATTAGGCGGCCAACGGCGTCTAAGCGAAGACCTTTGTGTGGCCGTGAAGCGGTTGGCGTGCAGAAGTAAACATATCATAGAACGCCTTCGCGGTGGCCTCTGGCTCCTCCCTCCTCATCCGTCGTCCATCACCAAACGTAGCTTGATGAAAGTCATCTAACATGTGCGCTACCCGGCATCGGCATCAAACTCCTCGGCGCGTGCTCTCACCACCTCCTCTCTCATTCGATGGGCTTCACCATGGTGGACCCATCGGGTATAGTCCGGGGGTAAACCCGTACTTGACAAGGTGCTTGCCCATGGTATCCTTGCATTGCCTTTTTCGATTAGCACACCTACTGCGGGGACCTGAGAACCCGACTCGCTCCTTTAGCGGCCTCACCGAATGCTTGCTCCAAGAACAAATATGTTTTCTCAATCCATTCAATTTGTATAATCACGATCACTTGGGTGGCCGTGTACATCCGATCCACGATCATCCATCTTCTAACATATGCATTAACGAGAAACATAACAATCAATTTTACCTACACCGGCCTCCTAATCTCTATTAGGTGAGGATAGGTCCTAATCCCACCAGCGTATGCGTTGTTGGGAGCTAGTTTCCGTTATGCGCTCCCATCGGAGGCAATTTCAGCAAAGACCTCCCGGCTGTTCTCCGGTACACGCCCCGACAGGAGATCGTGTTTCCGGAGAACAACGAGGGAGGTGATGCCGAAACTCGATCTCCGACGGGCGCGGCATAACGGAAACTAGCTTTAACAACGCATGCGCGGGTCGTCCAAGTATGCGTGGACAATTCAAAGCAGATCACGGTTTTTTCGATATGCAAAGATCTGCATACCGACAAACGTATCTCTTTCGAACGGGAGACGCCCTAACTTGGTGACGTGACCTATGACACGATCACGGAAAAGAGGTTATACCTTAGGTGGCGGTGCGATCGAGGCTAAGCGGGGCCGTGGCGAAGTCGGTGCGATGGCGAGGCGGCGCCGTGCGTGCGGAAACGCCGCAACGGGTCAACTTCGAGCCTTGGCTCCAACGGGGTCTTCTACGCAAAAAAAATAAACACATAACATTAATTCAAAATTTGGACAGCACCTCCCCGCACGGTCACAAATCCGACACACGCAATAAGACACATATAACGGCTCGATGGCGGACAACCACATCGGCGACACGATGGCCAAACATCTACACCAACGCGGCTCCATGGCGGACAACCACATCGGCGGCTCGATGGCCGACAACCACATACGCTAGACCCATGGCACGGCTCTTTTTTTACCTTCGGGCAACGACGGTGGCAGCGGCAGCCCAGGTGCCTAGGGCGGCGGCGAGGGCAGCTTCAGGCGACAATCTAGCCGGACCGGGGTGGTGTCGGGGAACAACGGAGCGGCGTGGACACGGACGGGGACGGCAGCCAGCTTCTTCCTCCTCCCTCCCTCCCTCCCTCCTTCTTCCTCCTCTCTCCCTCCTCCCCCCTTTTTCCTCTTGCCTCCCTCCTCCTGCTCCCTCACTGCTTCCTTTCAGGGCGAGGCTGGCTGGCCTTGAGGGCCTAGGCCACCACCCGGTGGCCGCGAGAAGAGCCGGCCACCCGGCCGAGCCGCACTAGGGGCGGCCGCCCCCCCCTTGCCGTGGGGCGGCCGGTGCCACAGCCGGGTGGGCGGGCCGTGGGGGCGGCCAGGGGAGGGTGGCGGTTGCATTGCCCGCCTTGTCCTAGTGGAGGAGCACACGCGAGGTCGGGCGGGCGCAGCCTGACGCCGGGCGGCTACCGGGCCGCGGCGCGAGCCGGGGCGGCCGGCGGGCTCAGGGCGGGGCCGCATTGGCCGGGCAAGGGCACGGCCGGATCAAGGCGGCGCTGGCCGGCGGCGGCGTGCGTTACGGGCGGGCGGGTGTGTGCGCAAGGCAGTGTGTTGTGTGTGTGAACTTGTGCGTGGGCCTTGGGGATGAAGTTTTTTGTTGCCGAGTGCCCGCGATCCCAAGACTTCGGAAAGAAATTTTATTTTTTTTAATTTTTTTTTCGAAAAAAAAAAAAAAATTTAAAAAAATTTAATAATCTTTTGCCGAGTGCCCTATGTGTCGGGCACTCGGCAAAGTAATTTTATTTTTTTCCCAAATTTTTTTCCCCAAAAAAGAAAAAAATTTAAAAAAAAAATTTAGCCTTTGCCGAGAGCCCCACGTGTGTGAGGCACTCGGCAAAAATAATTTTATTTTTTTTTCCCAAATTTTTTTTTTCCCCGAAAAAAAAAAAAAATATTTAAAAAAATTTTAGCCTTTGCCGAGTGCCTTGTGTGTCGGGCACTCGGCAAAAGTAATTTTATTTTTTTCCCAAATTTTTTTTTTTCCCCAAAAAAAAAAAAAATTATTTAAAAAAAATTTTAGCCTTTCTTAGGAAGTGCCCCGAGGGTCGGGCACTCGGCAAAAAATTTTTATTTTTTTTTTCAAAATTTTTTCCCCAGAAAAAAAAAAAAAAATTAAAACAAAAATTTAACCTTTGCCGAGTGCCCTAATGCTCTCGGCAAAGGGTAAACTGAAAAAAAAATTTAAAAATAGTAAACAATTTCAAAAAATTCCCAAATTTTTTAAAATGCCTTTTAAACTGTACTTCACTCATGAAAAAAGTATTGAGATCTAAATCAATGGCGAGAAATGCTAGAAGTCCGATTCATCCGGATTGCTTTAGATGTTTATGAAACTTCTTCGGGGATTGTCGGATTTAAACGCGACGTAGATGACAACTTGCTTGAAACATTGTCAAATTTTTATCACAACATCGGCGCATGAAATGATGACACTGCGGGCAAATTTCATGATTTTTTGAATTCATTTGCTTTTTAAGAATTAAAAAAAAAGTGCACACGTGGGTCATCATGTTTCGTGACAACGCTCTTTTATAATTTTAGGTAAAAGCCTTAGCACACCCCTAACATACCATAAATAACACTAATATCAAATTTATAGCCACTAAAGTCCATTACTAGATGCACGTGCAGTTCAAATTTGGATTTTCCCAAAAAATTGGAATGAAATGAAATAAACTTCCGGAATATAGCAAAAGACATGAAAAATAGGCCACATTTCAAAACATAGTATAATATAATTTAAAAAGGCTAAGTAAAAAATTGGAGAGCAAAAAAAAAAAAAAAATTTAATCTTTGCCGAGTGCTCACGAAATGCACTCGGCAAACCCTAACCTTTGCCGAGAGCCGGGCCTAGGGGCACTCGGCAAAGCCCCAATTTTGCCGAGTGCCTAACGACCCGGCTCTCAAAAGATGGACGGCATTGCCTCACGGTGGCTTTGCCGAGAGCCCATCTTTGCCGAGTGCAAGCTCTCGGCAAAGGGCGAGAATGTGCCGAGTGCATATCTTTGCCGAGTTCTCGGCACTCGGCAAACCGTCCCATTGCCGAGTGTACTTCTTTGCCGAGAGCAAAGCACTCGGCAAAGAGGGCCTTTGCCGAGTGCCCGGGAAAAGCACTCGGCAAAGCCTCGGGCACTCGGCAATGCCTGTGATTCCGGTAGTGTAGGTGGTCGGCAGCTTCCGCGACGGCCGCGGTCGCCGCCGCGGCTGCTTGCCCGCCCCGCCCGCCGGGCGCGGGGCGGAGGTGGTGGTCGTGGGGGCGGGGGGGAGCGGTCGTGGCCGCGGGCGTCGTCGGGGACGGGGACGGCGTGGCGAGGTCCGGGTCGTACAGGACCTGCTGGTGCAACTGCTGCTGGTGACTGGGTACCAGTACGACTTGGTGCCAGGCCGGCGGCGGCGGCGAGATGGAGGAGGAGGAGGAATGGGCAGACCCGCCCATGCGCGGGGCAGCGGCGGCGGCCATGAGCGTCCCGCCTGCAGGATGAGCCGAGGCCGGGCCGGGCAGAGCAGAGCAGGCGCGCGGGAGCCAGGGGAAGACGAGGGCGGGCGGTTGTGTGGTTTATATATCGGGGCGAGCTCAAGCTCAGCTCAGCTCACACTGACATGACAGTGACACGTTCTTTGGGGTGACTTGACCTTCGAGAGCTACAAAATCCAACCATAATCCGACCGGACACGCAACATGGAAAAACGACAAGCGTCTGGATAGATAATAACATGCAGGGAAATTAAATTTAGGTGACAGCGTGTCAAACTCTAACCAGAGAGGCCTAATAATAAACTTTAGATACGACGAGTAAAGAAAAAAAAGAAGAACAGGAGATAACAGTGTAAATACTAATCTTTTGAAATAAATAACGTACGTACAGACGCTGACACGTATATACGTATACTAACTGCTACAACCACCTGTATACGACTACACGTATCCTATCTTTGTGAGCACCTACTAGTATTTCAGTTCATTTGAAAAAGACTTGCCTTAAAAGAAAAAGACTTGCCTCTACGGTGTGTGTGAAATGGCTTGGGACAAGTTGGACCTTTTAGTTGGGGTCAACAGCTTTTGCGGCTTGATTGACGTGCTCTACATGTCAGACTGTACTCACACGCACAGGTAACCTGACTTTTGCATTGACTAATGACTGACTCACGTTAGCTGCTACAGTAACAGTAGTGTGCCTGCCTGCCATCTACACAGTATCATGGAAATAATCGTACGTGCCATGCCATGGTCAAAAGCGCATATGCGTATTCTAAACATGACACACACACACACACACACACACACACACACAGAATGCATGTGCGCCGGCCATCTCATCTCGTCTCATCATGTGGTGCATTTTGATTAATTATACAATATTGATTGACTTTGCTTTTATCTGGTTTGCAAGTGTAGTAGAGCCAAGTTCAAAGCTGTTCAAGAAAAAGAAATGGTCGAGTAGCCTTTTTTTTCTTTTTGCTTCGTCCGTATTTAGTTAATCCGTACTCCCGGAGTAGCCTACACGTACACATACGCACAAACACAGCTGCGGGCTAATTTTTGCCTTCAAACCGTGAAAAACAACGTTCTGAGAGAGCTGTTATAAAAAAAAAAGGTTGTGAGAGAGCAATACAAGGCCTCCGATGCCTGTGTGCCTGAGTTGTGCCCAGCCCAAGTTAAGCAAAGAATCCGGCCCAAGTAAGACGATGGGCCCTAAGGCGGCTTCCGACGGGAACAAGATGGTCATGGACCCCACGGCCCCACCAGGCCCATTAACGACGTCGATTTTCCACCAACGGCCGAGACAAGCCGAACCAAAACCCTACGGGAAGGCCACGAGCCCCTGCCCCCGGCAGATGCCACGTTCGCGCGTTCCCCCGACCCCTCAACCCTGGGCACCCGCACCCGCCGTAGGAGGAGGAGGGGAATGGCTAGGTGCTCGTGCTGGCCAGCGAGGTCGAGGGGAGCCCCACGTGCCCCAGGGCATCCATCCACTGGGACGACCTGCAGGCTGCAGCAGGAGCCCACGCGCCTCTGGAGCCTCTCCGCCGCGCTCCAGCTCGCCCGCCGAGGACCGCAAGGCGCACCTCGACCTCGACTCCCCGCTCTAAAGGTAACTGTCAGTGGGCCCCGTCGATTCAGGTGGCGCACTCCTTGCTCGGACCCCTGTTGTGTTGTGCCCTCTGTCATTCGGTTCTCCACGGATCTTGGCAGCTGGACCTATGTCCAGTGATGTACTCGAACAAAACAAGACCTTAGCCCAGGCCTTAGCATTCAGTAGATTTTAATTGAATATAAAACTAAGCTAAACAATTAAAACTCAACACATTCTAGCCCAACAAAGCAACAAGATCAGCCTTTCGTGCAAAGAAGGCCTGGCGCTCGCCAGCGATTTGGTCCTGCATGATGATTGATTTCATGTTGTCTGTCGTGTGTGACAATGCTGGAGTTATCAGAAGCATCCGGGACGGATGCATGGGCTCTTATGGGCACGTAGTCCAGGAGGTTAGAGCTAGATCATACGAGTTTAGATGTGTTGATCTTGTCCATTAAAGGAGGCAATCGAACGTGGATGCTCATAGTTTAGCTAGAAGTTGTATTTATGCCGAACTAGGAAGACACGTTTGGTTTGTATCTTCGCCTAATGGCGTTTGTATCTTTTTTGAAGCTCACTCAATAAAGGATGCTGCTTCGCTAAAAAAAGCTAGGCCTACATGTGCAAACACACCATGCTCAAGGGCCAGCGACGCTCTAGCTTGTTGGCATGCCGTGGGAACCTTTCTGCACCCAAAACGAAAACGGAATTTGATACGGTTGGTTCCTGTACTGAGGAAGCAACTTTGTCCAGCACGCAACCAGTCATGTTATTTCCGTTTTGATTGAAAATGGCTACAATTTCGCAATCTTTTACTTTGCTTACACAACAAACTGTGTAATAATTACCGTAGAAAAATTGAGCAATCCATTGTCGAGGAGCTAGCAGTGCCATCCACCAAGCCAAACAGTTGTGCCTGTGCTTGCGTTCTTCGTTGCATCTTTTTTGTTGCGTTCTTCGTTGCATTTTGTTTTGCCTTTATTTGCTTTGTGCTTTACTTTGCGTGTTATCAAAATAAAGGACAGAAACTGAAGGACCACAAAAACTTAATTAAAGTCAGTGCTGCCAGACGTTATTAGCAGTTGCACACCAGACAGCCTTGTGCCTAGTACATCGACTTTACTGAATACTGGTGGCTATGGTAACCATATGCTTCCTCCCTTTAACCTTTCTTTACCTTTAGAAAAATGATCGAATCCTGCATGCTGCGGATGCAAGAAAAGAATCATCTGATATATGGATGGTCACAAAACAAACATCCTACACTGCATGCATGCATATCAGACTGCTTTCCAAAAAGGGGCAAAGTCGGTTCATTTGGACAGCTGGCCATTAACTTTGCTAGCATTCGTCTTGTATTAGGATTCTCAGGCATCGCCTATCCCTCTCTCCCTCCCTCCCTCCCTCCTTCCCTCCCTCCCTCAGGCCAGTTCTTCCATCCATCGTTGATTCGGTCTTTCAGGTCAATTCCTTGAGTTCTCCTCGCATCTAGTGGTAGTAATTCAGCTCGAACTAAGGTTTGTTAAATGTCTACTCCCTTACAATTGCAAATAGTATAGATCCATATGCAGTGTTTATATATATAGAACATGTTCACAATGCACGAAATCAATCTTTCTGAAGCTAGCCCGATAGATACGATAGCACAGAATTTTGATGCGTGTATGCAGTGTGATGGTACTGGCAGGAATAATTGTTCTTAACTAGTTCCATCTTCTATGTTTGTGTCTTGATCTTGACCAGGTATCAGACCAAGCGATGGGTTAGATCGACCAATGGCCAGAAAAACTCATCGACTGCAGCTATAGCCACATTTCTGCTGTCATTATATCATGGCACTTCATTGGCTTCGAAATGAAATGAAGATGGTTAGTTGAAGCATTATTGCACAAGATTTCTATCTAGCTAGTGGTTAATCAGATCCATCATGTGTCATAGGGATAGGGTAATTATAAGTATTAAAAGTTCATGGATAAATTGAGTACTATAATGACTAATCAAAATTACTTATCTTTGCGTACTTTGCAATCTTTATCTGATTATGATAAATAGTTTTCCAATTGCTCTATACGTTCTTCGTCCGAACTAATAGTTTGACCCTTTGGGTTACACCTCCATCTGTCTTGAATTTTTGTTTAGTTGAAACTTTAGCTTAGGTATTCTAGCTTCTATGTCGTGAATCTTGATATAGGCTTTCAACTAGTTGCTGCAATTTTTTTATCCACATGTTAAGTTGAAATTCTAGAGCTTACATGGTAAGTTGAAATTCTAGAGCTTATTATAAATTGTACCTTTTGTTCAAAGCCTTCATTTTTTCTATTTTATTAAATATTGGTCCTAGGTCCTTGCACTCTTTGTCACTGCAGTGGGATTAATAGTCATTTTATCCTGCACAACAATGCTCAAGATATTGGATTTACTTTATGAAAGAGCTATGTGTGTTGTAGTATTCTGAAAGAAAAAAAGAGTTGTTACAGTTAGACTGATGAATTTATTTAAATTAACAACTTTATGAAAGAACATTATATGCTGCGATGTTTAGTCAAGTTGTACAAATTTATTTAAAAGTAACAACTTATAAATTTAGTGTTATGGGGTATTGATATAATTTAAAATGAATTGTCAGTATCATTAATATGTGAATTAATAGGGGAACAGGTAGGAGAGCACATAATCCCCAATAAGTGTCATTACTATTTTTAATCTATCAAAAATACAAGGCACCCACATGATGCTAACTTTTCACCATTCTATCATCATATAATTCGATCTAATATTCTATTAGTTTTTCTATTGGAATCTTCCACTATAGCTTTTGTGCCCAGTTTTGACCAGAACCGATGCAAGTACATGCAAACACTTCATTTCTACAGAAAGTTCTGATATTACGCGCAGGGTATCATTTTAGTTCTAGTACCTCATAAAATCAAACAGCACTAGTTTTCAATCTCAACATGCAAATTATCCATGCCTTTCCCCACTTAATGTTGTGTCATGCCCTTGTCATGTAAACTATCCACATCATGTCCCACTTAATAACTTCACTAGATTTCAATACCAGCATTCAAGCTATCAACGTCATCTTGCACTAAATGTGACAGTGACATATGAACCTTATAATCATGGAGGAGAGCTCGGTCTACTAGACATAGGATAGGATGGGCCGGGCTGACTATTTGGAATTCGACATCTACCAGGAGTATCTTCACAACAGTTTGCTGGGATTAGATTTTAGCCGACTAGCAAACTTACATGTAAACAAATTAGTGGGTATCTGACCCTACCAGGCTGTAATAGACCTGCTGATCCGAAACTTGATCATCATGCATATTCATATGGTGCACAAGCAAAACCACTGCAAACACTAGACATAGGGTCTAGAGTATTACCTCTTCTCTTTTTTTTTATGAAAAAACTGTAGGGGAGACCCCCACAGTTAATAACCTAGCTGAAAATTCACTCCAACTAGAAGGACCTGAGAGGTGCCGTCGGAATGACTAGACCAGCTGATCTAGCATCCTTTGAGGGCCTGAACCAGTATAAATTTTTGTGTTCCGTGTGCTTCAATATAGATCTACCCACTGCAAACCTATAATCATTGCTTTCATTTTCAGAATGGTCAAAACCGAATTTCATTTCGAAAGTAACGAAATTACAAAGTTGCATACCTTATCTTACTATTTTTTTACGCAAAACCGTGGGGGAGTCCCCCACGGTATGAAAAGAAAATTGGAAAAAGTCTACATCACCCCCTGAACTATGATGGGAAGAACACTTTACCCCCTCAACTACAAAACCGGGTACTTTACCCCCGAACTTTTCAAACCGGTTAAATTACCCACTAGAGTTGTTTTGAGCGGTGGTTTTGCTACAGTAGCGTGGTTTATCTTTTTATTTTTTTATTTATTTAAATTTGAATCTTTAAAAAATCATAGTAAATCATCAAAAAATAATAAAATAAAAAATTCAATTCTGTTGGACTCCGTACAAAATCGATCTACACAGTGAGCATATAATATGTTATGTTTTAGTACAAATTTTTTTTTTGTAACTTTAGATCTATAATTTTCTATAATTAAATAGAATAATTCATAGCCGTAGTTTCTGTGGTCCAATTATGGTGAAATTTTTTATGGTAGGCCAATTATTCTATGCTTGATCTCTAGTCAAAATTTCATACTCATTGAATAATGTATAACTTAGCTATAAATTTATTTATATTTAATAAGCATAAACCTAAATAAATTTATAAATAAGTTATATATTATTCAATGAGTATAAAATTTTTACTAGAGACCAAGCATACAATATTTAGCCTACCATAAAAATTTCACCATAATTGGACCACATAAACTATGGCTATGAATTATTCTATTTAATTATAGAAAATCATAGATCTAAAGTTACAACAAAAAAATTGTACTAAAACATAACATATTATATGCTCTCTGTGTAGATCTACTCATGTAGAGTCCAATAAAATTAGATTTTCTATTTTATGATTTTTCTGTGATTTACTATGATTTTTCAAAGATTTAGCCAAAATAAATAAAAAAGATAAAGATAAAACCACTTTACTGTAGCAAAAACTACCGTTCAAAACCGCTCTAGGGGCTAATTTAACCAGTTTGAAAAGTTCGGGGGTAGAATAATACATTTTATAGTTGAGGGGTAACATATTCCACCTATCATAGTTCGGGGGGTGATGTAGACTTTTTCCAAAGAAAATTTTATTAAACAAAAGGGCCCAAGATCGGAAGATACTTAGGCCTTGTTTACATCACCCCCTAAATTTCAAGTTTTTTCACTCTCTCTCCATCACATCAATTTGTAGCCACATGTTTAGAGCATTAAATATAAATAAAAAAACTAACTAATTACATAGTTTGGTTATAAATCACGAGACGAATCTTTTGAGTGTAGTTGGGCTATGATTGGACAATATTTACCAAATACAAAACGAAATGCTACAGGACTTTTCAATCTCTCTCCATCACATCAATTTGTAGCCGCATGTATGGAGCATTAAATATAAATAAAAAAATAACTAATTACACAGTTTAGTTGTAAATCACGAGATGAATCTTTTGAGCCTAGTTGGGCCACGATTGGACAATATTTACCAAACACAAACGAAATGCTACAGGACTTTTCAATCTCTCTCCATCTCCAATCTAAACAAGGCCTTACAATAGGGTGTGGGGGGGGGGGAGTGTTCTAGGCTAAAGACAAAATAATTAATTAATTAATTACAATGCATCGAGCCATAGATTAGCTAATCTTCTATCTTCATTGCTGAGTCTATGAGCCTGAAGTGCACCTTCACGCTTAAAATTACAGAGCTAACCAGCAAAGGTGGCCTGCACACCATCAAAGATTTGGTGATTCCTAATTTTCCAGATTTCCCACACAGCAATAAGGAAGATTTCTGTGAACAAAGGAACTGCAGCTTGTTGCTTTGTTCTTGTCAACCTAAGCCTTCATGTTAATTTTCACCAGACACGCTAGAAAAAAAATAAAAACTAGAAATTCTCACATTAATCAGAAACATCTAGCCATCGATCTAAGATTCCAACTACTCCTAACCATTGGATATTTGTTTTCTAAATAATATCCCCCTCCGCAATTACCAATTAAAAAATATCCTGAAATTTGTGCGGCAAAAACAACCTTAGATGTACGTGGGAAAATTTTTAGAAGTACACGAAAAAATCTTTCTTTTTTGAGAGGTACGAAAAAATCTTCATAGGATGGACATACCTACCGATGTTCATATACCAATACAATATATGATTACGCTAACCGTTCATATTTAAAGTTCGTTATATAATATATAATAAAATATTGGATTGATAGTGTCGTTGGCTAGACCACTAAAATATAATAAAATATCATATCGATACATTAGCTATAAATCTATTTAAGAAAAGGTTAATCTATCTATAAAACATTGGATATAATGTATGAACCTTAGCAGCCATGTTCCCGTACCCATTTTTAGAACGGGAACGGAAACAGAAACTTAAGGTATAATTTTACACGTGGAAACAGGGACATTCGCGTTTCCGGAACGAAAACGTTCCCAAAACGTGGAACGTTGGGTCAAGTTCCTGTTCCCTGGCTGCTAAGGCATGAACCCAACAAATAAGATACACACATGTGCTAGAATGCCACTCTATAAATAACGGCAAATACATTGCTACCATCTCCTCATGCAGCAATAGAGAATATTTTTGTAATGTGCATGAAAGAGGTGGGATACAGATGTTGTTGTTTCCCAAAACAACCTCACAAGGTAAAATTTATTATAAGAGTTGTTGCTATACAACCACATCATTTTTGTATTTTTATGTGCAAAAAAAAAAAATTACAATGAGACAACTCAAAAAATAACATTGTATTTGTGTCTATCAAATTTTCTTAAAATTAGTGGTATTATATAAAAACTTATATTAGATAATATTAACATACTGGCCCTGCAAAGGTCTAATGGTCTAAAAAGACTAGAAAAATTTTGTGAACCAGGCAGAATCAGAAATATATATGTTTGGCATCCATCTAGCTATTTTGATTGTTCATAGATTGAAAGATCATTGATGATATAAATTTGTCTCTAATTATCTATATTAGTTATTATAAAAATTCAAAATAAATCTCAAGGCTTGACAATCTAAAAAGACGCGACATTCGTCAAACCATGCGGAACCAAGAATATATTCGTTCCATGTTTGTCTAGCTAATTTTATTGTTCATCGGTCAAAAGATAATTGATAATATAAATATGTATTATGAACATTTGTCAATTTAAAAATTCAAAATAAACCTCGAAGCTTTGATGTTCTAAAAACTTTGTCAAGCACATGAAAGTAGGAATATCTCTATCCGTCTAATTATTTTCATTATTCATCGATGGAGAAATAATTAAACATATAAATTTTTATCTAAATTATCCACTTTTGTTATTATAAAAATTCAAAATGAACCTAAAGTTTAGGTCTATTACCCAACTGTATCGTATGCAATGTGCTTTAAATTAATGCCCAAAATTTATAGCTAAACTATCCATTTCTATCATTATAAAAGATAATTTAAAATAAACTTCTAATATATTTTTTTTTTAAATTATCCACATTTTTCATACAAAATAACCCTACACATTCCAATACATGTTATGAAATAGAATATAAAATAACACCTTTTGATTTGTATTGAAGTAATCCACCTCTGTTGTTATAAACAACAAATAAAATTTTCTCTCAAATCTACATGCAAATATGAATATAATAATTGTAAAAAATGTTCTAATATTTGTAGAGTAAGCTATATAGATATAATATTCCTAAATTACATATTTCTACACTCCTATCTTAAAATTAAACATAATGTTTCAATCATGTAGACCAAGTAAACACATATAAATGAGGGTAAATATTTATTTTACTAGCTTATTAAACGTGGAAAAGGTCCCTTAACAAAACCACATAGAAACTTTAATTTATATTAATACTCTAAAATACATGAATTGTATTGCAAATAAGTTTTACATTTTGACTTAAATATTATGTCATACAATATTTGTAGTTTAATTTTGAGCACTATATTTATGAAAAAATATCAAGCACACATATAAATATGTCATATAACAAATTCAACATCTTAAGTGGCTTAATGTAAGGTAAAATGACTATTTATACACTATAAGAACTTAGAGGGTAGCCTTGGACTAAAATATTTTTAAAAGTAAATAAATAAACTAAAAAGTGAAAATATTGAACAAAATATACAATAAGTCTGTAGAGGTCTAGATCAAAAGTTCAAAACATATATTATAAATATTCTCATAAAAAACAAAATGTATGACCGTTAGTTCAGTTGAATCTAATATCATTGATAATGATAATAATAATAATAATGATAATAGTAGTAGTAGTAGTAGTAGTAGTAGTAGTAGTAGTAGTAGTAGTAGTAGTAGTAGTAATAATAATAATAATTGCCTACCTCTACTATTATGTAAATGATATAAGGTAACACATGAATCCATATTTAAATTGCCCATAATTAAAGCATCATCTAACATAAAACTAAATTTACAACTAATCACCCACCTATTATTATGATAAATAATTTATCATTACCTTTTAAATCTGCTTCTAAATTACCACTTCTATCATTTTTTAAAAAAAAACTAAAGATCCACTTAAATCTACATCTAAATTATCAACATATTCTACTACAAAAATATCTAAATAACAATAAAGCGCATATATGTTTTATGTTACCATGATCTATTAATGTTAATAAATTAGAATTTGATTAAAATCAAAATAGATGCGCTTTATATGTATTCAAAAAAATATTTAAATTAGAATTTCTCAATTAAAATCAACACCTAATTTATGTCACTTTAGTACTTAAGATAGCACTTTACAATCCAAAATTCTTATTTTAAAAAGTGCAAAAAAGGATAGTTAATAGATGATACAAGAAGAGTTTTGAATTAACTTGATGACAAAAACATCTTGCAATTAATAAGAATATGAATATCAAAATTTGAGATTCATGGCATCATGTTTTGTGAATAAGACCATCATAGTTTAAGCCAATGTTTCAACTAAATGCATATTGAAATACATAGAGGTAAAATAAAAAGGGTTAAAACTATGGATATGAATGAAGAAACATATAGATTGATAATCAACACATTTATCACCACTAGATAGAGACAACATATATATAGTATCTATTGTTTTAGAGAAACCAACAAAGTAAAAAAAAAACATGTAATTTAATTTTATAATTTGTATT
This sequence comes from Chrysopogon serrulatus, assembly GCA_015844335.1. NCBI lineage: Eukaryota > Viridiplantae > Streptophyta > Magnoliopsida > Poales > Poaceae > Chrysopogon > Chrysopogon serrulatus. The sequence goes on along the minus strand of JADLZL010007007.1, from coordinate 136,134 downwards.
AGTTAGAGGTATTAAATGAGAACTATTACTTATGTTTTTTAAGATTCTGACCGCATTTAAAGCACGGGTTGATGGACTAGTGAAAACTAAGCGGATCAGACACAGTAAATAAAACGCTGTTGAGGTAGACCACACAGGGAACTATGAAAACGACGATAAACTACACCTAGAGAAGCAAGGTGCTAAAGAGCTAGAGACTAGAACAAAAAGGCCCAACCGACACTTCATGGTGTTCATTACAGGGCATCCGCCCGCAGGCGCACAGGCCGAGAAACCAGAACAGCTAAACCTAGCTAACACCTATAAATGCCACCATCCCTCCACAAACTTTCAACCTCTTTGTGCAAGCCCCACACAAATGCTAAAACTATCCATATCATCATCTACTAAGTTTTAAATCTATCCATGTTATCTCCACTAAGTGAAATTACTATTTTAAATGTAGAAAAATACATGCCACCACTTTATTTGTTTTGTCGTTCCATCAAACTTATAATACAATCTAATATTCTCAGTTTTTAGATTAGATTCTTCAGTTAACTTGCCCATTTTTTACTAGAAATGATGTAATTCCATGCATGTAGGATTGGTCATATCTATAATGGCCTTATTTCTAATAGAGTTCCGCAGCAACACACATGTATCACTCTAGTATCTATAATAATGCTTGCTTGTAAATATATGATAAAGTAATATAGAATTGTCCTAGTTTCATGCTTTTGTTTGCTAAAGTAATTCTTATATGTTTGACCAGATCAGCTGAGAGAAGAATAATCTGGCGATTGGCTAGATCTCCATCACTGAATCAGAATCCATAGCCTGACGGGCCTGCTGGTTGATTCAATCCATCATGCGTACTGAGGTAAAAACGAAACCAGTTTAGTATGTGTCACCTCTATTTTCATTTTCTTTTTTATGATCTCCGTCTAGGACTCTTGATTTAATTTGCCTTATAGGGCTATAGGTTTAAGCTAGATTCAGAGGGGCCTCTCAATTTATATGTTAACAACTTAGCGTTAAGTATTCTAATGATGTCGCTTTCCTCTCACTATTTGTATTGATTGGTCTATGTGCGTATTCATTTATCAGGTTATCAAGGCTGACACGATCGAGGCAGCTGCTCAACAGATTCTCGACAAGCTCAAGGGAGACGCTAATGGTGCAAGCAGAAGAGACAATATCATTTATTTTGACGGCTGGGACGGGTTGGGGGCATCTGCTGTCCTCCGAACCGTCGCGGAACGCCTGGACCCAGGGACTAGAGATTCAGAGGTCCTAGCCAGCGAATTGCACTTCGATCAGATCATCCATACCGATTGCTCCAAGTGGGAGAACAGAAGAGTGCTTCAGAGGGAGATTGCAAAGCAGCTGCAGCTTCCCACTGAGGTGATGGAGTTGTTTGACTGGCAAGATGAGGAGGACGATATGCACGTTGTGGCCCAGGGCTCCCGGCTTGAGATACCGCAAGTTCTCAGGGCAGTGTTTCGGCGCGTAAAGGAGCTGAACCACAGGTTCCTGGTGATTTTCCACAATGGGAGCAGCGAGGAGATCGATCTATCCAGCTTTGGCTTCCCTCTATCCGGATACATGGAAAACATGGTTCTGTGGACATTCCAAGGGAGATTCCGGCTCTACCCTAGGATGAAAGTAGACAGTGCCTTGCAAAACAGCACTGGGACAGCGAAGACTGACGTTTTTCTCTCGGCCTCCTACCTTGATCTTGAGGGGAGAGATCCACAAGAAGTCTGGTCTATCCTTATTCATTTAGAAGCTGCAGAAGTTGCAGAAAACAACATCAGAATCCACACTGCACAGGTTGCCGAGAGTTTCTTCTTGAACATGTTGAAGCTGTGCTGCATGGGCAACAACATAACGATGGACTATGATTTGGCCACCCACGCCTACAACTATTGGATATGTGATGGCATCATGCAGCAGCTACAGCGGGGAGCTCTTGGAGACACCAGCATCATCGACACCGATGGTGATGAAGAATCATGGAGAACTGCTGATGCTTTGCAGCGTGAGATACAACTGGATGTGGACTACTACAACTACAACCACCAATGTTTTCCTTCTCACTTGGTAAGGTATGGAAAGACCATGCCACGCTGGACTTCACCTTATGGGTGTATGCTAGTCCCAGTTAGTGCCATTCCTAGTGCGGACATGTTGCTCCAAGACTTCAATAATCTTACAGTGCTAAAGCTCTCACGCTGCACCTTCAGCTTCTCATCACCTCCATTCCTCTACTACCACAACCTTAAGTTTCTATGGCTTGACCACTGTGAAGACCAAGAAGTTAGCAGTGCAGCCGGTTTCCCTAAAGAAGAGAAGAAGAAGAAAATCTCCACGGATAGAGCACTGAAGGAAGCAGACATCCAACGAGGACGCTCCTTTTTCCAGAAGCTGTGGGTATTGGACTTGCGCTACACATGCTGTGATTGGATCTTGTCCGCACAGATGATGGATTTCATGACTCAGCTCAGGAAGCTAAATGTGATGGGAGCTCAGGATTGGGACATGGGACAGTTGCATGGACGACTGCCTAACATCCGCAAGCTCCGTGTAACAAAGTCTTCCGTCCGCTGCAGTAGTTACTTGGAAAGCTACTTGTTCTCGGAGATGGACAAGATGGAGCTCCTCGACTTATCAGGAAACAGAAGTCCTGTAGCGACGAGCTTTTCTGTTGGTCCTGGGGGAAGCAGCAACAACAACATTACTGCTAGCAGCGTCGTGACTGTCATTGTCGACGACGGGTTTATTGGTTTGGAAAAGATATCCTTGAGGGGATGTGCCAATCTGAAGAATCTATTCTTGAGAGGAGCGTTACAGGATCTCTGCAGCCTGGACATATCGGGCACAGCAGTAAAAACATTGGACCTCAGTGCAACGACGGCTCCGAACCTTGATGAGCTTTATCTACTCGGCTGTGACAAGCTTTGTGCAATCCTATGGCCAGCACAAGACAAAAGGAAAAAATACCTAAATAATCTGCACATTGATACCACTCCACCTGGTGGGGATGAAAATAACAAGGAGGATTGCGCTTCACCATCATCATCATTTTCAGTGCTGCCTGGTGGCAAAGCACCCCATGAGTTTGAATGGTATATTTCAGTAAGGGATGTGAGGTTTCTTTTGTGGATTGCACCCATGAGATCCTATTTTGATAACTACAGCGCACATGTCGAGATTTCCTCTCCTACTCATCGTGCCACTGATGCTAGCGGTAGCACTGTTAGCAAACATAATGAAGGAAACAGGAGCATTCCAGTGTATGCAGACATAGGTACCTCCTTCAAGTACCAACTGCTGCTGGAAGCAAGAGAAGGCCGACGTGATGATGCTCCAACCATCATCACAGAGACAACATTGCCTTGCCCTAATGCTCCTTCGGATGGAAGTGTGAAGTGCTACATGAACATAGACACCACCAAGATGAGGACCTATAGATCACCGCTGGGCAGTGTCGAAGAAACCATGACCAGAGATATTATTGCTGTGCCGGATTTTATATGTGATGGAGCTTTGAGCCTGCACGTGCACGATGCCTTGTCCATGGCCAGTATCCCTGCTGGGCCTGGGCCTGAACCTGGGGCAGTAGGTGGAAAATGGAATAACTTGCTTTGGTGCCGAGTTGAGCGGTGCCCCAACTTTGACTCTGTTTTCACCACTCCTCCCCAGGTAGCAGTTGGAGACTATGGAATCTTCCGGCGCCTACGTACGTTCTGGGGTTCTCAGCTCCCCAAGGTGCGCTTCATTTGGAACTGGGGCAGAGCACCCTCCTCCTTATTACAACCCAATAATTGGACACCCAGAGTGTATTGGTCATTTTACAATATGGAGTTCTTGCACCTGGACTTGTGCCCTAGACTGATATATGTACTACCCCTGCCCATGGACGTGCAAGTGTACTGCCTGCGTAACATTGTGACCCTCGAGATCGTGTGGTGTAGTGACCTCAAGGTGATCTTTCCCATTTATTCTGGTGCCGAAAGCAGTGACAAGCAACAGGAGTCAATTGACTGGGTGCAATTCTATAGCCTGAAGCACATCCACTTGCACGAGTTGCCCAGGCTGCGCCACATCTGCGGCGTGAATGCACGGTGGGAGACGCCCGACCTCGAGACCATAAAGATCAGGGGCTGCTGGAGCCTCAGGCGCCTGCCAGCCTTCTACAGGGCCAATAAGGTGAAGTGCGACTGCGAGAAGGAATGGTGGGACAATCTGGAGTGGGATGGGTCGTTGGAGCACAATCCTTCCCGTTACCAGCCGACCCACCCACGGTACTACAAGAAGAGAATGCTCAGGGGCCCAGTGCTCGTATGAGGCTGAGGTACGTGTGTGATCCCCATCAGTTACTTTTGATTTCTTCTGTTTGTGTAGTGTAAATGAACGGACTGAGTAAAACAGATCTCTCTGTCTCTCTTGTGTCTTTCTTAATTACAGCCAGGAGGGAACAGTGAGGCCTACTCTCTGCTGTGCTTATTGCCTGCTTCAACTCCCTACTCTACACATGATTTTGGTTGATTTGGTTTGTCAGATCAGATGGATGCATGCATGCCCGGCCCTCTGCTTGTGTCTTTGCGGCGGCCTGCGTCTGCATCGACCTCCACAATGACAGCATTGGCATGGTGGACATCCAGTGCCCAACGTTTGCTTCAATTTGCTTGCTTCTTTCTCTGCATTGGGTTTGTCGTCATCGACGCTACGGTGAGTCGGTGAGCTTCTTCAGTGGTGTGGACTGGTGTGATACAGATATCGACCCCCTGCTGCTCTGTTTTAGCAGTATGAGTGTCGAAAACTCGAAATAAATAAGGGCGAGCGAGAGAGGGCGGCTGCTCTCCATTCTCGTACGTGTGTTGTGTGTGGTGTGCTGCTGTGGTCGATCTCTGGCCTATATGTGTGTATGTATGTATGTATGTATCATCGACGCGTCAGATTGCTTGAGTTTGGTGTGTACGTTGTCGCGTGGTGTGCTACTTCTGAATCTTGATGTACTTCTATTCTACTCCACTAAATAAACAGGGGTTGATTGAATTATGAATACATGATGCTTGCTGCTGCTTGTATTGTTGTATGCATCGCTGCGTGTTCATGGATCCACAACCGAATCAAATCAGGGTGCCCGGCAGACAGCATGTGCGACATTCCAAGATCAGTACGAAAGTTATTATTATCATCATAGTAATAATGCTGAATCTGGGAATTTTGGCACGGAACCAAATTTAAAATATGGTTTCAAGGCTAGATTGTTTAGTCTTCTTGCTACTGTGCTGCCAAGTTCTATTTTTTTATTTGTTTCTTTTGACAAAAACTAGTAATTTTTAGTGCTTTTTTTTGTGAGCAAATTTTTAGTGCTACAAACAGTAACACAAAGAAAGTTGGGACCAAACACAACTGTCACTGTTTGTGCGCAAAATGGCCCACAAAACGGACAGTTAGGCTTTCTCGTCACCTGTGTATGTATACCAGAATGTTGCAGATTTGTGGACAGGCTCGCCGGTCGTTTCTGGAGCAGGACAATGAGTTTAGCTGAAATGAGGCAGAGACTGCAAGAGCAGACCAATGGTCTGGGGGTTCTGAAGCTGCGCACGAAGAAACTGTCGGAGGATGTTGTGGTTTCAGAGGGAACAGCTTTGTGTCAAGATCAGGACGCTGTCAGTGGCAAGCAAGGCTCTTGAAGCTGCGCACAGATACTGTCAGCGCCAAACCAAATCGCTACAAAAAAAATACACAGGGTGTTGTACAAAGTGTTAGCTTCCTTGATAGCTTGTCTAACTTGTGTAAGATGTACTCTTAAACGTGTTGCTTGGTGCTTTGGGTTTCAAATCGAGATTAAACTTTGCTTTTTCAGAAAGCAAACAGGGAGCATAGTATGCTGGGGATGTCAGCGATATTACAGTGTATATATATGTAGAGCTAAGTTAAAAGCAGTCAAGATAAGGAAATGGTCGAGTAGCCTTTTGTTGCGTCATCCGTATTTAGTTGCTACTACGTATCTGAGTAGCCTACACATACCTTAACACAGACACAGCTGCGGGCTAATTGAGAGAGCTGTTATCCAATAAAAAGGCAAAAAAAAAAAAAAAAAAATGAGAGAGCAATACAAAAAAAAAAAGGCCTCCGACGCCTGTGTGCCTGAGTTGTTCGCAGCCCAAGTTAAGCAAAGACTCCGACCTAAGTAAGGCCTAAGTAAGACAATGGGCCCTGCTTATTACACAACAAACTGTGTACTAATTACCGTAGAAACACTGAGCAATCCACTGTCAGGAACTGCGATGTGATGGCGTAGGAGCTAGCGGTACGGTGCCATTCACCAAGCCAAACAGTTGTGCACTTCTTCGATGCATCTTGTTTGTTGCATTTTGTTTGGACTTTATTTACTTTGGCTTTAGTTTGCGTGTCAGTGCTGCCAGACGTTATTAGCGCGCAGTTGCACACACCAGATGACAGCCTTGTGCTAGATCTAGTACATCAACTTTACTGCTGGATACTGGTGGCTACGGTAACCCGTAACCATACATATGCTTCCTCTCTTTATCTTTTTTTTTTTTTTACCTTTAGACTTTAGATTAGAAAAATGATCGAATCCTGCATGCTGCTGCGGATGCAAGAAAGGAATCATCTGATATATTGCACGGTCGAGAAGAAAATACTACCTCCCCTTGAACTATAAAAGGGAGGACTTGGGCCTCTGAGCACGTGTGTCCATCACCCGATTCACACTACATATACGATACAAACCACCACGAACCTAGTTTTCACTCCGAGACTTAGGAGCCTATCCCTCTCTCGACCCCTCTTGTACTGCCCCATACAAGCTCCTGAGTAACACGACTCCGCTCTCACTGGACGTAGGGTAAATTGCCCGAACCAGTATACATCATCGTGTCCACTCGGGAAACCATCTCGAGGATAAGTGTGCTCTCTTTCGATTACTCGTTGGTGTTCATTCTCGACACCGACAGTTGGCGTGCCAGGTAGGGGGCAAGCGCACTTCTACGATTCCACCAACCTCGAGATGGCCATGCATCGCCTCAACCTCGTTCCCGGCGCCTGAATCCGTTTCGGGGAGCTGGATTTTGTCGTTAGGGAGGACGGAGTGACTTGGCTGGCTCCCGAGCCGCCAGTTGCTCTCCCTAACGCCAACGGCGTCAACCCCCGCCCGATGCGGGAACCACGGGCTAACGGCACGAGCCGTAGGCCGACCCCGACGCGATCGACGACCTTGCGGTCGCTATGGGCGGCGTGAGTCTCCGGCCGATGACGCCGCCCGGTTGACCACGGGCCCGGCGGCCACGAGCACCGGCCCCAACGATGGCACGGGGCGCACATCGAGGGCCCCCAACGCCGCGGCGGCTTCATCGAGGCCGGGACGTGCGGGGAGCTCACGGGCTGGATCGGCGGCTCTTGCCCTATCTAGGGCCTTACCCCAGCCGAGGAGGTTTTCCGCTCTCGCATCTTGGTACGAGGCTATCATGGAGTACCTCACGGGGGAGATCCTATCCCTCGGGGCGGTCCTCATCCAAAGTAGGCATCCGAAGTCGGCCCCGTTTGGGTACCACAACGCCATAACCACCATGGCGCATCTCATCCTGAGGGGGATTACGCCTACCCTTGAGGATGTTGAGCTCGTGGCGGCGGCCGGGCCACTCATCGAGCCCATCTTCATGCCGGACTCCGACGAGTATCCCGACTCGGCGGCGGCGATTTGGCGGCGAAGCGGGCCCTACGCCGAGCCTATGTTCATGCCGGGACTCCAAGCGGCTACACCGGCTTCGAGGCGGCGGCGACGGCTCCGGCTTCGACCCGTTTTGGGAGTGCTTCATGGCGGAAACTCCTAAGGGCCAGGTCGGCGACGTCGCCCCGGGGAGGAAGGCATGCTCAACCCGGCTCTCGAGCGGGACGCCATCGCCACGACGATCGCACACTCCACCGACTTCGCATTCTCGATAGCTCCGGCGGCGGCGGCAACCGTCTGCCGCAGCCGACCCTAACGGCGGCGGCGCAAAGGCTGACCACGACCACGAGCATCATCAGCGGAGACGCCTCCCCCACTTCACCGCCCGGGGCGGGCGTGAGGCATGGCCCGTGGCGTCCAGCGGCGGATCCTCGAGGACGGCAGCGGTCCTCCACTCTTTTGCGCGCGAGCGAAGCGTCGCGTCGCGGGCGGCCTCAAGCTTCGCGGCTACCACCTCCGCGACACCTGCTGAGTGGAGAACTTCGGGGAGATTCGGTAGTTGCCGGATCGTGCGGCCGCCGCTGCAGCGGAAAGCTCACGATCTTGGCGTCGAGAAGCATCCCCAAGCCACCGCCACGATGGATCGGCCGCCGAGACCGAGAGCCATCCGTGCACCAACCAGCTTCGGGCGCCGGAGAGCCCGCCGTGCGAGAACGCGTCGGACCCGTCTGGGGCCGCTCGAGTCATCCTCAACGCCCCGAAAGCGGAGTACAGCCCACGCCGGCGTTCGGGCGGAGGGACAAGGGCGGAGCCCGCCTCCCCTAGGGGCCACCGGCGTTCGGGCGGCATTCTCCGCCGCCTTTCCCCGGTGTTTCCGTGGCGCCGACCACCATCACCAAGTAATCAAGGGGGAGACGAACCCCGAAACGTGGTCTGGAAGACTACCGCCTTGCATGCGAGGCGGGGGAGCCGAATTACGAGTACTTCATCATACGGAACCTCCCTCTCGTATCTAGGCGACTCAAGCGGACTTGGCTAGAGCACCTCCCCGGCGGGTGCATAAACAAATGGGGCGGACATCGTCCGACATCTTCGTCGGCAACTTCGTGGCACGTATTCGCGCCTGGAACCCATGGGATTTGGCGCAATGCCGACGAAGGTTTGACGAGTCTCTGCGACTACATCAAGCGTTTCTCCAAGCAATGCACAAGCCTCTCTCACGTCACCGACGAAGACGTGATTGGGGCCTTCATCTCCGGCACGTCATGCAAGACCTTGGTGCACGAGCTAGGGCGTCGCCCACCTCGTACCACCAAGGAGCTTCTCGACGTAGCAACCAGCTTCACGTCAGGAGAGGACGCGGTGGGCGCAATCTTCAACTCCCGCGGCAAGGCCAAGCGAGAGGAGGAAGGCGACGACGACCCCTCCGACCGCAAGGGCCAGAAGAAAAAGAAGGGCCGTAAGGGGCATCGGCAAAACGACAGCGAGCTCATTGCCGCAGTCGACACCAAGGGGAAGAAGAAGGCGCCGGCGAAGCCGCCGACCGACTATTTCGAGAAGAACCTGGACCAACCGTGCCCTCATCATGAGGGTGTGCTGAAACACACTCTCCGTGAGTGTCGCCTCATCCCCAAGTTCTTTGGGGGAGAGAAGGGCAAGTCGGAGGCGAAGAGGAAAGCTGGCTCACCTTCCCAGAACGATGAGCAGGGAGAGGAGGAGTCCGGATTTCCCCACGTCACCGACTGTCTTATGATCTTCGGAGGACCAGACTACTACGCCACGAGGCGGCAGTGCAAGCTCGAGCAGCGCATGGTCTGTCAAGTCGAAGCAATCGTGCCCGCGCCATCCAAGTAGGCAAAACATCCCATCACCTTCGACCAGTCCGATTATCCGGAGTACGTGCCCAACCCAGGACGGTACCCCCTCGTCGTCGACCCCATCATTGGCACCAAGCGCCTCACCAAGGTGCTGATGGACGGGGGGTGCGGCCTCAACATCATCTACCAGACCACCATCGACGCCATGGGGGTCAACCGTGCCAAGATCCGCCCTGGAGGGGCACCGTTCCATGGAGTTGTGCCTGGACAGCGCGCCGTGCCGATCGGGCAGATCGACCTGCCCGTCACGTTCGGGACTCACACTAACTTTCGCACTGAGGTGTTGACATTTCAGGTGGTGAACTTCCCCGGCTCCTACCACGCGGTGTTGGGTCGGCCGTGCTACGCCAAGTTCATGGCCGTCCCAAACTACACCTACCTCAAGCTCAAGATGCTAAGCCCCCGCGGGATCATCACTGTGCACTCGTCGGTGCAGCACGTGTACTTGTGCGACATCGAGCAGTGCGACGTCACTGAGTCGGTGCTGAACTCCCACGAGCTGTACATCATCAACACCCTCGCCGGCGACGACCAGGACATGCCGGACGTCCCGAAGGCCATCGCGTCCTTCACGCCCGACAGGGACACAAAGCTCGTGCCCCTCGACCCCAGCGGCTCCGACAGCACGACGGTGCGGATCGGCACCAGACTCGACCCCAAATAGGAAGACGCGCTCGTCGACTTACTCCGCGTGAATCAAAGCATCTTCGCGTCAAGGACCTCAGACATGCCTGGCATTCCGAGGGATGTCGCCGAGCACGCCTTATGGATCAAGCCCGACTCCAAGCCGGTGAAACAGCGCCTGCGCCACTTCGATGAGGTAAAGCGTTGAGTAATTGGTGAGGAGATAAAAAGTTGTTGGCGGCTGGGTTCATTAAGGAAGTGTATCATCCAGAGTGGTTAGCTAATCCTGTCATTGTCCAAAAGAAAGGCGGGAAATGGAGAATGTGTGTTGACTAACCGGTCTCAATAAGGCGTGTCCTAAGGATCCATTTCCTTTGCCACGCATAGATCAGGTTGTTGACTCCACCTCTGGGTGCGAGACCCTATGCTTCCTTGATGCCTATTCTGGTATCACCAGATCAAGATGCGTGAAACCGATCAACACGCAACTTCGTTCATCACCCCGTTCGGTTCGTACTGCTACGTAACCATGCCATTCGGGCTTAAGAACGCGGGCGCAACCTTCTAGCATTGCATGGTGAAGGTCTTCGGCGAGCTCATCGGAGAGACCGTCGAAGTATACGTGGACGACATCGTTGTCAAGTCCAAACAGACCGGCAATCTCGTGGCCGATCTAGGGCTAGCCTTCGCTCGGCTCGACGAAAAGCACATCAAACTCAACCCTGAGAAATGCGTTTTCGGGGTGCCAAGAGGGATGTTGCTGGGGTTTATCGTTTCGCAACGAGGCATCGAAGCCAACCCTGACAAAATCAAGGCTATCACCGAAATGAAGCCTATTCGGGACCTCAAGGGGTTGCAGCATATCACGGGGTGCCTCGCCGCACTCAGTCGGTTTATATCACGCCTAGGTGAGCGGGACCTGCCCCTGTACCGACTTCTCAAGAAACCTGACCAATTCACGTGGACTGATGAAGCTCAAGAGGCGTTAGATAAGCTCAAGGAACTGTTAACCAGTCCCCCGATCCTTACTCCGCCTGCGAAGGAGGAACCTTTGCTTCTCTACATTGCTACGACCACTCAGGTGGTAAGCACCGCATTCGTCGTAGAGCGAAGCGAAGAGGGACGCACTCTGAAAGTGCAGCGCCCTGTCTATTTCATTAGCGAAGTATTGTCCAACACAAAGACACGCTATCCGCAGATCCAAAAGTTGGCATACGCCCTCCTCATCATGAAGAGGAAGCTAAAGCACTACTTCGAGGCGCACCCCGTCACCGTGGTATTGACTTTTCCTCTAGGAGATGTCATTCAGAACCTTGAAGCCACGGGTCGGATAGCCAAGTGGGCGCTCGAGCTGATGGGTTACGAGATTACCTACGCGGCCCGCACGGCGATCAAGTCGCAGGTTCTGGCCGACTTTGTTGCGGAATGGACAGAAGTCCAGTTACCCCCGGCTCCCATCCAACACGAATGCTGGAAACTCTTCTTTGACGGCTCGCTAATGAAAGGCGGTGCCGGAGCCGGCCTGGTATTTATCTCTCCACTTGGGGTCAAAATGAAGTATGCATTACGACTTCACTTCAAAGCCTCTAACAACGTTGCGGAATATGAGGCCCTGGTCAACGACTTGCGCATAGCCAAGGAACTCGGCATAAAACGCCTCGAGGTCCGAGGTGATTCACAGCTCGTCGTTGATCAGGTCATGAAGGAGTCAAGCTGTCACGATCCCAAAAATGGCGACCTCGCCTAGAGGTGCGTAAGCTCGAAGAGTGCTTCGACGGCTGGAGCTAAGCCACGTCCTTCGACGGGACAACGAGGAGGCCGGCGCTGCGGCTAAAATGGCCTCTAACCGAGATCACGTTCCTAGCGGAATATTCGCGAGAGATCTTGCCCGACCCTCGATCAAAGTTGGAGCCGACTCCACCCCCCGACCCCGAGGCGGCTTGATCGACCCCCGGCAGTGGACCCTACCTCTTCCGACCCCGGAGCGGTTCGCCCGACCCCACAGGGGCGACCCCTCTTCTTGAACCTACCGTTTTCGTAGTCACGGGAATGGAGGAGGGGTCGACCTCTTCAGACCCCGGGTCTGAGGATGACTGGAGGACACCATATCTCGACTGCCTCATTCGAGAAGTCTTGCCCACGGGAAGAACGGAAGCTCGGCGGCTAGCTCGCCGGGCCAAGTCATTCGTCATCATCGACGGCGAGCTATATAAAAAAGGCACTCGGGCGTCCTTCATCGATGCATTCCCATTGCTCACGGGCATGCCCTACTGGAGGATATCCACGCAGGCATCTGTGGACATCACGCCCGCGCCCGGACGATCGTGGCCAAGGCTTATCGTCAAGGTTTCTCTTGGCCCACGCGGTGGCGGGCCCGCAACGAAAATCATTCGGTCCCCGCAAAGGATGCCATATTATGCCAAGCGGACGCTTTTGCCGGCACAAGCCCTGCAAACGATCCCCCTCACATGGCCATTCGCGGTGCGGGGCCCGGATGCAGTGGGGCCCCTCCTCAAGGCACACTGGGGGCTTCACACACGTTCTGGTTGCAATTGATAAATTCACAAAGTGGATCGAGGCTCGACCCCTCGCCACCATCAAGTCTGACCAGAGTGTGTTATTTTTCACCGACATCATCTATCGCTTTGGCGTACCCAACTCGATCATCACGGACAATGGCACACAGTTCACTGGGAAAAAGTTTCTGGTGTTTTGTGATGAGTTTAACATCCGTGTCGATTGGGCGTCTGTCGCGCATCCTCGCACTAACGGACAGGTGGAGCGAGCTAACGGCATGATACTCTAGGGCTTGAAGTCTCGGATCTTCAATCGTCTCAATCAGTATGGTCGGCGATGGCTCACTGAACTCCCAGCGGTGCTGTGGAGTCTGAGAACGACTCCGAGTAGAGCAACGGAGCATACCCCTTTCTACATGGTCTATGGGGCAGAGGCTGTCCTACCTACCGACCTAGAATATGGGGCCTCACGGGTCAGGGCTTACACGGAGCCAGTAAATCAGACCTACCTGGAAGATGCCATGGATCAGCTCGACGAGGCCCGCGACGTCGCGTTGCTTCACTCCGCTAAATACCTGCAGTCCTTACGTTGGCACCACGCCCGGCGAGTGCGGGGTCGAGCGTTTAACGTCGGAGACCTTGTATTACGTGTACGGCAGGACACCAAGGGGCGTCACAAGCTAACGCCACCATGGGAGGGACCCTTCACCATTGCCGAGGTTCTCCGACCAGGGGCGTACAAGCTAAAGGATGACAAGGGGGCGGCCCTCTTGCTTAAAGGATAGTGTGAAGGAAAGGAGGCGGCCTTAGCACCCAAAAACGTCTTGGCTGTCTTGTCAAACGCCCCTGTGGCTAATGACACGGTCAGGTGAGGGTCGGCTGAGCCATGTCTCACCCCAACATGACTTCTAAGTAAAGAGCGTCGTTGCGTAGGAATCGGCTAGCTTACTAAATCCCTAGGTTAGGAAAAAAGACCTCGAAAGTCGAATCGTTGATTTTGGGCGCCCAAGTGAAATAACTTTCCACCGGACGTGGCATGCCACCCGGCGGGTGTCCAAATGCGAAAATGATCCGCTCTTTCTAGAAATTTTTTCATCTAAAAAGGGAATAGTTCGAGTTTAAAACAAAGGCAAGTAAGTTACGGTTATTACACATAACTGATAATATAGTCTTTGGGCATCAAAAAAGCCCGCAACCAAAAACAAGCAAATGTTTTTTTATTCCCGCCGAGGGAGCACTGTTCGGGCCAGCGGCCGCCAAGAGCGTTAGCACTGTTCGCCACCGGCGCCGACGGAAAGCCTCGGCGCCCGGCCGGAAGTCTCCCCCGGTACCCCTCGATGCCGTCAAAGTTGAAGCTCTCCCGTAGTGGGAGGCGGGTGATGGCGAATGACTCCCCGGATCCCGGCGAAGAGCATCGCGCTCCAAATGACCAACTTCGCGGGAGCAAAGCAGGGATAACCGCGGTAAGGGGAGCCGTCGGGGCGGGGTCGACACCAAGGCCGTCGAGGGGCGTGCTCGGGCCGGGCGCACGCAGACCAGCGTTTCGGCTGGCCGCTGCCGCTGCGAGTGGACGTCTGGCGTAGCCACCTCCTCGGACATCACCGGGCCTCGTGTTCGGCATCCATCTTCCCGCGCCGCTCGCGCTCTAGCTCGCCTTTGAGAGCGGCGACCTCGCCCCAAGCTTGTTCCGTTTACCGCGGATGCGGGTCTCGGACGCACGGCCGTGTGTCGCGCTTCGGGCGGAGGCGCTCTGTCTCAAGACGCCTCGCCTCAGTCCTGCTTTCCGTCCGCCGGAGCCGATCGCGCAAGAGTACTCCGCCTCCCCCGAGCAACTCCCGGATATGGTCGCTATGTTCCTCAAGCTCCTCTTGGGCGCGCTTCGCCTCCGCATCATCCATTTCTTGCCGGGCGCAGAGGCCTGTGTACTTCCCTCCGCCCTCGATGTAGGTGGCCGGCGTCCCTCGACGGGCGCTGAAGATCCTCGATCGTCTCCATCGCCTCCTCCCACCGGGATGCTTTGCTCGTCAGAGGAGACGAGACTTCACCCGCCCATATGAGCGCCGTCTGTCCACATGGCAACATGTGGATGAGTCACCAATCTTGTCATTCATAAAAGACAGGAGAGAGCGCAAACCGGGAATACCTAGTAAAGCGATGCTGTTTGCCTCATCCGCGACATTAGGGCAGCAGCGTTCTGGTTCATAGCTGCCATCGCCGCCTCGAAGGAGGAAAGAACCTCCCACTCGGCGCGATCGTCAACCACCAGAGGCTCCAATGATGGATCGCGTGGGTCGGGAAACTCGAGCCGAGATCCTTCCTTCAAATGGTGAGGAGCCCCGACGCCGCTCATCATTGTCCCGACGGTGCCGCCTGCGCCTGAAGATGGAGGCGTGTCGCCCGTAGGTTGCGGAGGAACGGGAGGCGTGGCGGCATCGGGGCCGCGCCGTGTCCTCCCCGGCCGGGAGCGGCCTCCCTCCTCCGACGCCGCTTGAGCCACGGCGCCCGGGGGCTCGAGCCCCTCGGGACCCCCTTTATCCCGCGAGCCCTACGCCGAAGCGGGACTCCTCCGGCCCCCGCCGGGCGCCGCTGTCCCCCAGCCGACTCCTCTTGGGAAAGGGCAGCATCGAGCAGGGGAGCGAGACCTCCACCCAAAGATAGGGTCCCAGTCACGGCACCGCCTGCCTCCTGCTGCTTCCTCAGCGCCTTTAGGGGCGCAAGCGTGAGGCGCCCAGGGGTCCAGATCCGACTGCGGTAAAGCAGGAGGGGTCGAGGTCAGAAAAGCAAAAGCTAATGCGAACCAAGTGATAACTAAAAGCGTACCTCCGGGGTGCGGAGCATGGTATCTTGGAGGCCGGCTCCACTGACGATGATTCTGCGGTATCCGGGCAGGGGCGCTTCCCTTTGCCCCGGACGTCTTGCCGGGGCACTAGCCTCGAGCCCGCCTCGCTTGAAGCATGGTCCGTTGCCACGCCCTCAACACCCTCGGCGGCCGACGGAACCACAGGGAGAGGGTCGGACCGAGCCGGCCCAACATCCCCTGAGGTAAGGGGGACGACGCCAATAGGGTCAGAACGAGCCGACCCCTGCCCGCCCGCGATCGCCGCCTGGCTCAGTGGCTCCAGGGTCGCACCCTAGGACCCAATCACGAGTACGGCCCCCATGGTGTGGGCCATCTCGTCCAAACTCTGAGGGTCGCGCCCGGCGCGCTCCCCCTCATCCATCCCACCCTCCTCGACGAGGATGGGATTCCTTGAGCAGCCCGCTGCGCTGCTCTCGCCTCCCAGGGAGGGGTCGACGAAGCCCTGGCCGGACCCGTCCGAGCGAACGCTGAGCTCTTTCTCGTCTGAGTCGGTGAGGGGGGTCCGGCCGCGTTCCTCACGGAGGCGGTTCTCCGCCCGCTTCGCCTTCTTCCTCTCCTTCTCGGCATGGCGAGCCTCGAAGGCGGCCACGTTCGCCGCCCGTTGAGCCGCCGTGCGGGGGAGAGGCACCAGATCTTCCTTCAAAGGCAGGGTCGGGGGCTGGCGCGGTAGAAGCACATCAGAAACGGCTCTGAGAGTAAAGAAAGAGAAAGGCTAAAAACAGAACAACCAAAAACTCACGAAGATCACGGCGTTGGCGTCCGGCCTCATCGGGCTGGCCCGGACGGGCGATTCTGTGGGCACCGGCGTGCGGCGGAGTTCTTCGGTGCCGCCAAAGAGGTTTCTGAGGCGACGGGTGGCGGCGGCGGCAAAAAACGGCCCTCCCCCGAGCACCGTGCACTGTGGGGCCAAAGCCGGGTCACCATCCCCCATAGCGGGAGGCGATGCGACATTAGTGGTGCCACCCCCCGCCGGAGCCAGCATCCACAATGCCGGCTCCGGTCAAGGCCCCGGTGCCACAGATCCCGATGGCCTCTAGGTGGTGCTCGAGCTTCGATCTCCTTCGCGTTCACCCCGACACGCCATTTATACGGACGGTCAGGGAATGAGACGTCGGAGAAATCGGGGAGCGGCGATGCCTCTGAGTTCTTGAGGTAGAACCACCCGGAGTGCCACCCACGGTTCGACGTGGACGTCTTCACATCCACGTAGAACTTTGCGCGCTCCCTGCGAGGAGCAATGCCGGCGCACCCCGCGGGGAGGTCAAACTCCGGCACATCATCCCTTCCCTTCGCCCACCGCTTCACCAGCTACGCAGAGAAGAAGAACTTCCACAGCCCGTAGTGCGGCGGGATCCCCAGTATCCCTCACACAGGCAACGAACACCGCCATGTGCGGATCCCATTGGGATTCGGTGGTGGAGCTCGACGCCGCAGATGGTGCAAAATCCCGCGACGAAGTCGTGAACGGGACACCGAGCCCCGCTCATGAAAAGCCACGAAGGAGACGATGTACCCCATCGGCGGCCGAGGTGAGTCATCCTCAAGTGGAAGAATCCACTCCCCCGCCTCCGTCAGGGGCGGTAGAACGCCTCCGCCACGAGGCGCTCCATCTCCGGGCGCCGCCTGGGTGCCGCGCGGCCACGGGAGCACACCTCCGCTCGCCATCGAGGTGAGAAATAGGTCACGGGAGGATGAGAACGCAGGCGGCGACGGCGGCGGCGGCGGAGGAAACAAGTGAGGCAGAAAGAAGGCTCGGGGGCTTTTCTGGCTGCAAAACGGAGATGCACAAGGCGGCTAAGGAAAACCCTCTTCCTTTCCCTCAACGCCTTAAAAGGGGATAAAATCATCCGTTGCGTTGCTCTTCCGGGGACGTGGGCGACGTGCCCCGGCCCACACAACGGCAGATAGGCATGAGCACGCCCTCTGAGCGCATTAACTCCGCTCAGGGGTGTGCAGCCGTCAGCCCACGCGTGCTGACGGTTCCGTCCCGTCCCGGAGCGACACCTCGGGCAGCCTCGGGTCCCGCGACCACGAGGGGCGGGCGCGCCCACGGCAGGCCTACGGTAAAGGGAGTAATCATGAAGCCAGGGTCGGCCGGAACCAATGTGATGTCTTTGTCTGTTTCCAGACCCTCGGCGGAGAAAACCCTAACCAAGTACGGCACTACTGTTCGCCGGAGAACAAAAAACCCCAATGAAAAGGGGCACGGTAGATCAATCGCTCTGGCAACTCGAACGCTACCCAGATCAAAGGCAACAAGTATGAGCTTTGACAGAAGAACAAGAGTGAGCATTCCTTCAAGATCACTGGTTACAAAATAAAAGGCCTCGTAGGCGAGCCTAAAACACAAAAACCGCATCGACGGCGCTATACAAAAGCCCACGGCGCGGCAACCCTAAAGCCTACAACTACCGCCGGCGCCAACATGAAGAGAAACATGAAGGCGCAGGCGCCCACCGGACTCAAGCATCCTCCGAAGAAGACCATGGAGATCAACCCAGAGAACGCAAGGCCGGTGGAGTGTTGCAGCGGAGGAGGCCACGCCGACCAGGAAGGCCCCACGGCGCCTCAGGGCGCGTCATGGATCACCTCCTCCACCGTTACCACCTCCACGACGGCATCGGTGGCGCCCTCGATCGGGCGCACTGTGTGCCCAGTCCCGAGGCGCCGCCTCGGGGAGCTCGATGTAGCCCCGAGGTCGACGCTGGAGCGGCGGTGCACTACCGCTACCGGAGGCCGCCCCATGGCGACGCCGTGGACGTCACATCGCTGACGCGGCCGAGCACGCTAAGCTCACCGCCCCGCTGTGTTACGGGGCCCGGACGAGGGGCCACGATGCCCCTCGGCCGGCCGGCGCGTATGACCTGGAGCTCTGGCCGTGAGCCCGCCACGCTGGTCCGATTCCTCCAGGCTTGGCTCGCTGCCCTCCGCCTCCTCCTCCGCGGTCGGGCCATGGGACGATGACCGCTGCGGGAGACGAAGCACGAAGCTCGCCCCAAGGATTCCCCGGCTCAAGGCTCCCGGCACCCCCGGCCGGGCTCCCTGCGGCACGCTGGCCGCAGGGAGGTGGGCGGGAGCCGGCGCTGAGATCACCCCGCAAGGACCAAAGATTCGGCAAAAGATGAGAAAAACCCTTCTCCGTCGCGAAGATTGAGATCAAAGAAAAACCCTCTTCTCCACCACAAGCATCGCACTCACCCAGGAATGCGGCGGCGGCCGCGCGGGGGCTCCTCCGATGAGCCCCCCTCCGCTGGGCGCTTCCCGCGATCCATCACTCTATCTCGCTTTCTCGGCGACGGCCGGTGACTAGAAGGAGAAGGAGAGAAGTACTAAGTGGCTGGAGTGCGGAGTGAAGATGGAGTGAGGATGACTGGTTCCATCCACTGCGCCACGCCCTCCTTAAATAGATGGCCGACGCCCGTGTGGATCTAAAAAAATGCCTCTTGGCGTTCCACGTCGCCCATTATTGCGATCGTGGCATCGTGCGCGTCGTGGAGGGGATCGAACCGCCGCGTCGAGTGCCCCGAGGCGGCATTAACCTGGGGCCACGAAGCCTCTGGATGCTCTCGTCTCGGACGTCGAAAAGGGACGGGTGCAAAGACTACAATGCCCTCACGATAAAACGAAGAATCACATTTGCGTAATACGGTGTTGATCCGCCCTCTATCACCAAATGCTGCCACGACTACACGATTACGGTTTCTGTGCCTCTGCACGAGTGTACCACTCCTGCAGAAAGCTCGGGGCTACTACACCGGCGCTTTCGCGCACCCACCTAGAGAAGAAGAGCCACGACTACGCTTTGAGCCTCCGCACGAGTGTACCACTCCCCGCCCGAAGGCTCGGGGCTCTACAGGCCGCGAAGTGCGCTCAAGCACCCACCGGAGGAAAAATATTCAGAAAAACCCTCCGTGTTTCCCTTGGCGAGAATAAGTCTAGCATGAAGAGGAACACCCAGTTCCACTCCATGCTCGGGGGCTACTGTCGAGGGTCAAAACCACGGCCCTCTAAGGACCGGGATAAAACAACTTTCAAAAACAAAATACCACGCCAGATCAAGATGCTCACGGCCCAAATTACGGTGTGTAACACCTGCTGTGTTACGTTAACTCAAACCTGCCATGTCATCATCATCATTGCATGAGCATTCATCATTAGAGAACCCTAATATGAATGACTAAAATGAGTTTCCAATTCTAGGGTTTTATTTGAACTCTTCTATATCACATGTGTATGTGTTGATAATTTAAATTTCACTCACATGTTTACTTTTATTTATAAAAGCAACCAATTAAAATCAACCTTGGTGTTTGCAAGTGTTTGCCTAACCCTGACTCACACATCAAACAAGTTTTATAAATCAAATGAGGTACAAGAAAGAATCAAATTTGAATTTGGAATTCAAATCCCAAACCCTAGCTCAAGTGGCTAAGTGTTGGAATTTGAATTTCACTTTCAATTTTGGTGAGCTAACCATAATTAATTTTATAAATAAAAGTTGCTAACCAATGGCACTATTTCAAAGTATGAACTTTGTACTTTGAAAGTGTACTATTGGTTGGGTTTGAAAGGTGCCACATCCTCATTAATTAATTGCCCAAAAATCCAATTTGAAAATCCTTTTCAAAAGTCAAAATTCAAAAGCTTTTTACCCATTTTCTAAATTTCATCTCAAAATATTCAAAATTTGGAAAAACTCCAAAAATACAGTTTGTGCATCTCTTTGAACTCTACAACTTTGGTATATAAAGTTTTTCAAGTTTTTGAATAAAATTTGAAGTAATTTCAAAAGAGATTTGAATTGGAAAATGTCCCCTTTTGAGTTTTAAACTACAATTCAAAAATTATTCAGTTTCATGAAAAGCTCTCTTAATGAAAGTTGTAGATCTTGAAAAATGGAACAACTTTTATTTATGGAGATTTTCATCTTTTATTCAAAGTTTGAAAGTAATTTTGAATTCCTTCAGATTAGGGTTTTGTCCCCTTTTCAAATTTGAAATTCAAATTCAAAAACTAATTGGAATCTGGCCAAACTTGTTAAATCAAAGTTGTAGAGCATGAAAAGTTGCACAATTGATATTTTAGGAATTTTACTGTTCAGTTCAATTTTTGGGATTAATTTTGAAAATGGAAATAAGAGGTGGCATGGTGCTACAAGGAGACGGAGGGGGCACCTCACCGGCTGCCCATGCCGGCCGGTCGACCGCCGTCGCCGTGGCTCTTCTCGCGCCCTCGCCGGCGTTTCCGCGAAACCAACCACCTGGTCAAGTTCGTGAAGCTGCTGGCCACCTCACCGTGCCATCCTTGCCCTATAAAAGGCCGAGCGCCGGTCGTCGACGCCTCTTTTCTTCCTCCCCGCCGTCGCCGTCGATCTCTCGGTTCACCGTGAAATTCCCCGTCGACACAACCCCTCTGTCCAATTGCTCTCGCAAGCAGGTCCGCAACTTTGTAGCGACTCTAGAGAGCCAAGCCACAGCTCTTGACACCGTCTGAATCGCCCGAGCATCGTCACCTTCTCCAACTCCGGCCGTCTGTCGCCGCCGTGAGCTTCCTTCCCTCGCCAGAGCTCGATCGAGCATCTCAAACCTAACCAACTGCCTTGCTAGCTTCGCCTTGGCGTACTGATCATGGTCGACCTCTTTCTTGTCGCAGCCGAGCCCCGTACGCACCAGGACGGTGTCTCGCCGTTGAGTTCACGCCGCCGCACGTCCTGCCACCGCCGTCAACTACTCTCAGCCCTTTCCCGAGCCCGCCTCGTTGTTGTTTTAAAGCCGTGGTGAGCTCCTGATCTTAACCAGGGTGATGGTTGCGTCTATCTCGTCGCGGTCGGGTCGGAACAAGGTCACTCCGACGAGCTCCGCCATGTCCCCTGTGTCGTGATCGCCGCTGTGCATGTGTAGTGTTGCTCCGAGTCGCGTTCATGCCGTGTTGAGTTCGGGTGAAGTCGCTAGTCACATTGGCACGCTCGGTTTCAAAGGAGAAGCTCCGGTGAGCCTTATCGCCGTGAGCCGTGGCGCCGCCGAGCCGCCTTGGCTGTCGCCGTGCGTGCTTCGTGGATGGGAAGGTGTCGATACGGGACGTAGACGGCTACTCACCAAAGACGGCTCCCGTCGGGACAAGAGCAAGAAGAACGGATCTCGAGTAGAATACGGGCCATCCTAGTTAGACGAATAGAAAGTAACCTCTGTGAATCGTAATGTAACACTTCCTATGGATCCGACTAGGACTAGAAACCATAGCTCTAGCTCTTTTCCTCTTATAAAAAGGAGCCGAGCACCCTCTTTTGTAAATGCATTTAACAAAAGCACAATCATACATCAATCCAACACAAAAGGCCAAGGCCGACCGAGTAGAGCTTTTTACTCGACGACGAGGGCTCGAACCAGATAAACCGTGTGTGTCTCTTGCGTGAAACCGCCGAAGTTCTAGTCGCTCGCCGAGGTCCGAATCAATCGCTACGGAACCCCGTGGCGGGCTATCGGTGGTCAAACACCGGCACCGGGCGCGCCCGGTAGGGGCTTTCGGCGAAATCAACGCCAAAGGCTCGACGGACCTACACATGATGATTTTTTCGGCGGGATCAACCTTCATTTTTTGGAAGCCGGGTGCAAGGCATCAACAAGGAATTCTCCATGGTCGACTACTTCGTGAACCCGATCCGAAGATACAAGAAATTTTTTCAAGACTCAAGGTCACAGAGGAAGCTGAAAACCCAAATATACAAGACAAGCCGAGTTCTTTTCACTACGGTTTCAACAACTCGGCACGAATATATCGTAATATCACTCGAAAAGCAATGGAATCTTACGACCTCGACCAATGGGACATGTTCAAACAAGATAAGTACTCTACCTTCCTTCCTTTTCAATACGGTAAACCTCTAGAAGGAGCAGAAACTCGACCATCCACCCAATACGCACGAAGAAGTCTTCATGATAAGGCAACCTCTAGTACCACCAAATTCAACCCGACTATAGATCTTCGAAGAATTAGAAGTCGATATTCCAAAGAAATTCCGTCACAAGAGAAGGAGAGACCGACAAAGCAAAGCAAGAGAAAGAAGAAACAAGAAAAGAGGAGGAAGAAGGAACCGAGTTCATGAACAAAGAGAAGCATGGCGCAAATATGAAGAAGAGCTAGCCGAGTACAATCAAAAAAAAGAGTCGAGAAAGAAGCCGAGGAAAGACGAATCAAGGCAAAGACAAGGTTTGATCCTATCATCAAGATACAAAAGTTAATTAATGAAATTGACGCCATACAACGACCAAGTGAAGAACAAGCCAAAGCTTAGAAGTCTACTCGAGAGATACCGCGCAAAGGATACAAGACGACCGAGTACCTCCCCGACACATACCATCCGAATGCAGACAAGTCAAAGAACTCGGAGGATTTCCGCTTTTGAAAGATTATCAACTCCAAATTATGAGAGAAGAGCTCAACCTCATCACGATTGGACGTAAAAAAAACAGGGGAAAACAGGGAAGATCTCCGACACCACCCGAAGTCCCCCCCTGATTATTATTTCAAGATACGACGGCCAAAAGTGCATTCCGACTACGCACTGCAAAAAGTACCCGACAGATTTCCTTGCTTCAGCAGAAGACTACTCACAACCAAACTACCTCACAAATTCAAACCATCCAATCATTCAAAATATGATGGCAAGATCGAGCCAATGCAATGGCTTAGGATTTATTCTCAATCTATAGAACTAGCCGGAGGCGATGACGATATAAAAGCATTATTTTCCCAATGGCCCCGAAACATTACCACTCCGGTTGGTTCGATAAATTACGATCCGGATCTATCAAAGCATGGGGCGACCTCCAAAAAGCATTTTATGAATTTTGCAGGGATATTGATCCACCCAATAACGCAAGCCGAGTTAAAAGGTTTAAAGCAAAATCCAGGAGAGAGCCTCAGAGACTTCTATAGAAGATTTGGAGAACTTCGAGCACAAGTACATGACATCACCGAGAGAGAAGTAATAGAAGCATTTTCATATGGCTTAAAAGTAAGATGGATGTTTCACGATTTACGCAAGGAAAACCCTGGACAAACGAGGAGTTCAAAAGAAAACGATTGAAAAGATGATTACAGCGAAGAGAAGACAAGAGAAAGATTTCCGGACAAATGTAAAACAACTCGTAAAGGAGAAACAACACGCATGTAAGAAACAACTCGAACAATCAAAACAACACAAGATGGAACAACCAAAACAACTCGGGTTATTAAGACAACTCGAGATACCGGGATAACTCAAGGTATCAAGATAACTCAAGAAGATGGAACATTCAAGATAATGCACAAGAATTCCACAACAAAAAGAGATATTCTGACAACATGGTGGCATCCACCGAAAGAAAGAAATTCTACCCGGCAAGAAGATTTGAAGACCTTGAAAATATGAAATGCATCTATCATCCAACAGAATCCACCCAATGGGAGAGTGTCGCATCTTTCAAGAAAAATATATGAGAAAGGACAAACGAGACAAGGAAGAGAAAAAAAGAGAAAAAAAGAAGACAACACAACCGATAACGGTTTTCAAAATCCAAAAGCAACAAAGATCGAGTAATATTCTCGAGTACCCGGTTCTAGGAGCGGACAAGAAGACAAGCTTGCTTGGTGAACAATCATGGCAAAGAGAGCCAAAGAACACCCGAGATATTTAAACCGGTCACAATATCCAATTCAGTTCTCACGGGAAGACCAATGGACAAGTGTTGGGAACGCAGGGGCTATATCCATTAGTACTCGGACCAACAATTGCCGCCATAACAATAACTAAAAGTACTCATCGATGGGGGGGGCAGGACTCAACATCATATTTGCGCACACACCAAGAAAAAATGGGAAATGTAATTCTCAAAAATGATCACACCTACAAGCGTACCTTTTTATGGGATAGTACCGAGACCAAAATGCCTCTTGGACCAGATTACACTTCCAAAGAACATTTGGAACTCCCACAAATTACGTGACGTAACTCATCAAATTTGAAGTTGCAGATTTTGAATCATCATATCATGCGATATTAGGAAGACCAGCACTAGCAAAATTCTTGGCTATACCACACTATCCATATCTACTACTCAAGATGCCGGGACCACACGGAGTACTCTCTCTCGAGAGGAGACCTAAAAAGAGCCTACGAATGCGATGTACAAGCAATACAAATATCCTCAAAAGTACAAAGTGAAATCAACTCGGCAAAGGGCGAAAATAAGAATAGAAGAACTAGAGATACCAAAAAAAAAAACAAAGTACACTCACCACAAATTGAAGGAGAGGGCACCAAAAAGATTGATCTAGGAACAGGTGATCCATCAAAGACTGCCACAATCAGCGACACCCGATATCAAATAGGAACTCGCTCACCAACTTCTTACGGGACAACAAGGATATATTTGCCCGAAACCAAAGGAGATATGCCCGAGTCCCAAGGGAGTTGGCCGAGCACAAAATTGAAGTCAACAAAGGAGCAAGACCGATCAAACAAAGACTACGACGTTTTTCACCGACAAGAAGGAAGCAATAAAAAAGAAATAGCCCGACTACTAGCAAAAGCGGGTTTATTAAAGAAATCTTACACCCGCATCGGGTTGGCAAATCCTGTTCGTACACACAAAAAGAACACGATGAATGGCGTATGTGTGTCGACTACACGGACCTCAACAAACATTGTCCAAAGGACCCTTTCGGATTACCAAGAATTGATCGATAGTGGATTCAACAAATAGGATCAGCTCTATTATCCTTTCTAGATTGCTACTCGATATCACCAGATTGCACTAAAAGAAGAAGACCAAAGCAAAACTTCTTTCATTACACCTTTCGGCGCCTATTGTTACAAAACAATGTCTTTTGGACTCAAAAATGCAGGAGCAACATACCAAAGAGCAATCCGCACTTGTTTGGGAGATCAAATTGGAAAGAACGCGGAAGCATATGTAGATGACGTAGTCGTCAAAACAAAGAACCCAAATTCTTTGATTGAAGATCTACAACAAACTTTCAACAATCTCAAAAGATGGAAGTGGAAACTTAACCCCAATAAATGTGTATTTGGCGTATCATCGGGGGCAACTACTCGGATTTCTGGTCGACCAAAGAGGAATTGAAGCAAGCACAAAACAAATCAAGGCAATAACCGACATGGGCCCACCAAAGAGATATCAAGGATCTACAGAAACTAACAGGTTGCATGGCAGCACTCAAATGCAGATTCATCTCCCAGACTGGGGAAAAAGGCTTACCTTTTTTTCAAATTACTAAAGAAAAATGCAGAAAATTTACCTAGAACGAAGAAGCACAAGAAGCCTTCGACAAGCTAAAAGCATACATCGCAGCACATCTCCGGTCTTAGTACCACCAAAGAAAGACGAAGACCTCATGCTCTACATTCACCGCAACTACTTCATGAGTTAGTAGCACGGCTATTGTGGTCGAAAAAGAAAAAACAAGGACACAACTACAAAGTACAAAGGCCAAGATACTACATAAGTGAAGTACTCACAAGATCAAAAGTGAGATATCCCCACGTGCAAAAACTACTCTACGCAATACTCATAACTTCAAGGAAGCTCGGGCATTATTTTAAAGATCACAAAGTAGTCGTCGTAATGCATTTTCCACTCGGAGACATCCTAAGGAACCGAGACTCAACAGATCTATTTCAAAATGGGCGCTTGAACTCGGAGCACTCAAAATAGAATTTGCACCAAGAAAGGCAATCAAATCTCAAGCATTGTCCGACTTCATTGCGGAATGGACCGAAATACAACAACCTACTCCAAACGTCATCCTAGACCATTGGAAAATGTACTTTGATGGATCTCTAAAACTAGGAGGGGGGCAGGAGCGAGGAGTACTACTTATCGCGCAATCTCGATGGAAAACAACTTCGATATGTTCTACAAATTTTATGGCAAGCTACCAACAATAAAAGCGAGTACGAAGCACTCATCCATGGCCTACAAGTTGCAACATCACTTGGAATCAAAAGATTACTAGTCTATGGAGATTCAGCAAGTAGTAATCAACCAAGTCAATAAAGAATGGGATTGCACCAAGGAAAACATGGATGCCTATTGCGCAAAATCGAAAAGCTTGAGAAAAATTTTTAAGGTCTAGAAATACATCACATATTACGAGATTCAAACGTTGCGGTGATGTGTTAGCCAAACTAGGCTCGAAAAGGGCAAAAGTACCCACTGGAGTTTTTGTAAAAGAATTAAACAAACCATCTATCAAGTCGAAGAAAAAAAAGACGAGAAGAAGAAGACGTAACAAGAGCAAATTCTAATGATCAAACGAGACAACTCAACATGGATGCAAATATTCATAGACTACATCAAGAAAAAGAAGTTACCTGGAGATAAAGCAGAAGCAACTCGGGTAATTAGAAGAAGCAAAAACTACGTCTTAGTAGGAGATAATCTTTACAAAAGAGCAAAGCATCATAAGGCGTATTATTGAAATGCGTACCAACAACGGAGGGGAAAGAAATATTACTAGAAATGCACTCGTGGTGTCTTTGGGGAATCATGCATCTTCAAGGACACTAGTCGGAAAAAGCTTTTCGATCAGGGATTCTATTGGCCAACAAAGATTAAAAAGACGCCGAAGAACTAGTCAAATACTGCAAAAAATCTGTCAAATGTTTGCAAGACAAGCACACGTTCCAGCTCACAATCTAATATGCATCCCACCAGCATGGCCGTTCTCATGCTGGGGGCTTGATCAAGTCGGACCACTTAAAAAATCCAAAGGAGGGTTTGAATACATATTCGTGGCCATCGACAAGTTCACCAAGTGGATAGAATACAAGCCATTAGTAAAATACAGCTCAGCCAAAGCACAAGAGTTCATCCAAGAAATTATGCACAGATTTGGGATGCCAAAACAGGGATAATTACAGACCTAGGATCACCTTTCACGACCAATGAATTCAAAAAAGCTGGGCTCAAGACTGGATTCAAAGCATTGATTATGCATCGTTAGCTCACCCTCAAGCAAACGGTCAAGTAGAAAGAGCAAACGGCCTCATCTTGGCCGAATTGAAACCAAGACTATATGAAGACCTCAAAGATTACAGAGCAAAATGGATAGATGAACTACCCAAAGTAGTCCGGGGACTAAGAACTCGATAAGCGAGCAACCGGCTACTCACCATTCTTCTTGGTATACGGATCGAGAAGCCGTATTACCGTAGACTTAATATGGACATCCCCTAGAATTGAGCAATATAATGAAGGAGAAGCGTAAGAAACCGGAAGACTAGAAATCGACACTTAGAAGAAGTCAGAGTCAATGCAACACTACAATCAGCAAGATACATGCAAGGACTGAGAAGATATTACGACAAAAGCGTTCAACCAAGAACCTTACAAGCCGGCGATCTAGTTCTCAGGAAAATACAAAAACCAGATGGAAGACACAAACTACTCAAATTTTCATGGGATGGTCCCTTCATAGTAACAAAAAGTAACAGACCGGGATCCTACGAACCGATGACTAAAGACGGAGCCCCAATAAAAATTCATGGCACATCTCTCAATTACGACGATTTTACGCCTAGATAACAAAGACATGTACTACTTCCTTCAACAAAGATTCATAAGAAAGATTACAGTATCCCAGCTTCTTTCCAGAAACCAGATCCCGACTTCTAGAATACGGAACTCGAATAAGGACCTACGGTCCAAAAAGCACTCAACCTCCCGGGCAAACCCCCGATGAGAGCAAAAAGCGCTCGACCCCCCTGGCAAACCCCGATGAGAGCAAAAATCGCTCGACCCCCCTGCAAACCCCCCGATGAGAGCAAAAACGCCGACCCCCCGGTTGTTTTCACAACACCGATGAGAGTACGGCTAAAGAAGTCAACACTGGCCTATCCTAGCTCCTTTTCGTGACTAGATGAGAGCAAAAAGAAAGTTTGACCTGTCCCGACTTCTAGATAAAAGGAACTCGGATGAGGGCCTATGGTCCGAATTATTTGTTGAAGTGCAAAATGGCTACAACCTAGCCTGAGCCCAACTATTCCGGGTTGTTTTCACAACACCGATGAGAGTACGGCTAAAATAAAGTCAACACTCGCCCTATCATGGCTCCTTTTCAGGACTAGATGAGAGCCAAGAGAGAGCTCGACCTATCCTGACTTCTAGAGAAAAAGAACTCGGATGAGGGCCTACGGTCCGAACTAATCATTAAAGACGGCTACAATATTAATTATTCTTAGATGGATTCACAACGCCAAAAGGAGTACAACAGATAACAAAATATTCAAACATTTCAACATAGCAACAAGATATTTGGCCAAGATTCAAGAAATTTTATCTGGGAAGACATCAAAGTTTCATTACAACAAAAGTTTACTACTGATGATCATCACCATCATCGATGCGCACCGGGCGTAATCTCTACAAGATCGAGAAACTCCCGAGCTAAGGGCGTAAACAGCGAGCTTTCAGACTCCGCGAGTGCTTGTTCATCCTCAGGAGTATGGGTCCCATCCATCACCCTATCAAGAGGAAAGTTGGGATCAACTACTCGGATGCGAGCCAAGACACCCTGAACGCCAAGCAACACTGCATCCTTGGCAAAATTGATGGTCCGCTCGGTCAGTCGAGGAAGGAACTGAACCCAGGTCAGACCAACATCTTCAGGCCTCCTCAGCATAGTGGCAAGACCTTGCACAGAACTCAAAGAGGTTGACCACCCTGCCTTCCGCAAGCCTTCAGACGGACGGACAAGTCTTCAATCGATGCCTTAGCCTCGCAAAAAGATCTCGATCGGCACCACGCCTAATCAGCCAAGCCCGGGCTAAAGTTTCTTCAAAGATCCGCCTTTACCTTCTCCGAGTCATTGCGGAAGGTTTTTACTTCAAGCTTCAAAGCTTCAGTCTCTTCCGAGTACTTTTTCTTCAAAGCTGCAAAAGGAAGCAGAAAGAAGTCAGAGAAAAAGCAGTAACAAAACTATACGCAACAAAAAGCATTTACAAGTACCTTGGAGATCCCGAGAAGCCTTCTTCTCGGATTCAACAGCAGCAACAACCTGAGCTCTCAAGGCAGTCTCCGAAGACTGACGTCCTTGACGCTCCTCATCAAGCGCCCGGCCCTTGAGAGAAGCCAGCTCTTATCCAACAACTTCTTTTGGGACTCGACGAGGCAAAAAAAGAGGTCGAGAATCACCGACATACTCCCGCACATAAAGAAAAACAAGGATAAAAAAAGACAAGACAGAAAATAAAGCAAACAAGTCATCCTACCTGGAATTGTTCAGTAAAAGACTTGAATCCAGCCTCAAGCTTCTTAAGGCGAGAACTCGGATTGAAGTCTTCTTCCGCATCCCGCATCGACTTCAAATCACGGACGAGAATTCCAAGGAGGATAAAAAAGAGACAAAGGAGGAGAACACCCAACCCTAGGATGAGGAGAAGTTAGGGGGTGGGCAAGAGGCAACTCTTCTACTACAAAAAGCAGTCGACTCGGCCGCTGCACAAGAACCGGCAAAGAAGAAGTCCCAAAGACCAAAAGATGAAGCCACCACCGGGGACAATCCACACCGGATGAGGATCGAGCACGTACACACGACCCATAGCTCCAACACTCACGGTCTTCCCGAGAATCGAAGCCGGAGCTAAGGACCTACAGAACAAAAAAAAAGCTAAAGACAAATGATACAAAAAGGAAGAAAAGAAGTCAGCACTTACCTAGGAGCACGACGAATAGCAAGTCGAGGGACGAGGAGGCGGAGGCGGCATAACCACATCCAAACCCACCAACAAACCGGCGGTGGAAGGAGAAGGACCCGGCAAGGGCCCCAAGGCCGGAGAAGGAGAAGAAGTTGCACGGGGGCTACAAAAAGCCAAGTCAGAACAAAACAACAAAGAAGTATGTATACCAAAGCCAAAAAGACAACACTTACCGACGAAGAAGAGGAGAATCATCAACATCCTCAGCCTCATCGTCAAAAAGAAGAACAGATACACCGCCTACCAAAGAGAAGAATCAAGACTACTTTCCAAAAAAAGAGCGAGCAAAAGTAAAACCAAATAACCTCTCACCTATCAAAAGGTTACCCGATGGTCGGAGGAAAAGAGAAGAACGTGCCGTTTACGAGCCGCCAAGAAGAAGAATCTCCCGCAAAGCAGTCTCTTAGCACCGGCACGAGTAACTCGAGGAAGGGCCACCGGCTGATAAGGAACATACTGAAGAGAAGGCTCCATCAAAGAAATACCAGGCAAAACAACTCGGTCTTCAATTACCTGATGACCAAGACCAGCCGGAGGAGCAGGAAGAGGAGCAATCTCCCCATCAACATAAAGGGAGGCATCAACGTTAAAATCCCTGCCAAAAGGCTTCAAAAAAGACAAGAAACTAGTCAATCTCAGTCAAAAAGAACTCAGAAATACAGATATAAATAAGAAGAAACACTCACAGCAGGGGGAGGTTTATCAGCGGAGTACTCGAAACCAATCATTGGGACCACCGACGCGCCTTTCAAAATCTTCTGGAGACGAACAAGCATCTCTTCATCTGACAACTCGGTCGTGGCCACCATACGAGAGGGATCCTCGGCGCCCGAGTACTCAAAGCCAAAGTTCTCACGCGCCTTCAAAGGTTGTACTCGGCGACGGAGGTAACTTGCCACAATAGCAAAACCGGACAAGCCATTCTGCTTCAAGTACCTAATCCTATTGAAAAGAGGTTCAAGAAGAGACAACTCGGCAGAAGTGAGCTGCTCTCTCTCCCACCGATCATTAGGAACAAAGGGACCCCCCCGAGTAGGTTTGGAGTGCTTTGGAGCACCAAAGACCTCCATCAAGATTACCAAATAAAAACCACTGACCGCCAATCCTTCACGGAATCAACAAGGTCATACTCAAAGAAGTGGCTCGACTTACGCCCTTGCCGGAATTGATCCCACATCCACCAAGGGTGTGGAGGGAATCATTGTGGGGCTGCGGCTTGAGACGGAAAAGAAAAACGAAATGCATTGAGGGAGGGAGGAATGCCAAGGAAAGTCTCACAAAAATGGATAAAAACAGAAAAGATGAAGAACCCCATTCGGGGTAAGATCATGAAGAGAGATGGAAAAGAAGCGAAGAAAACGGTGGAGGAAGGAACAAGCCGGCAAACAAAGCCCGGCACGAATAAAAGAAACAAAAAGCACAATCTCCCCTGGGCGGGGAACGGGGACACGATGCTCACCAGGCGTAACCCAACCGGAGAACTCCTTAGGCCGGATCATACCCAAGTCCTCGCAGCTCAACCAGGATGCTTCTCCCCGGGTAGTCGGGGCGGGGGAAAGTTCTTTGTGATGGCCTTCATAGCAAAGAATCTCGGGATTCAGCTTTCGTCGACCTTCTCCTCAAGAACAGACTTCTCAACTACCGACTTCTTGAGGCCACCTTCTTCCTTCCCATGCAACGAATCAAGCACCCAAACTAAGAGGAGGATGCGTGGCGGCAATGCAAGAGCAAAGATTTGGGGATTTTTTTTTACTACGGCGCTAGGGTTTCAGGAAGCAAAGGCAAGGTGAAGAAGAAGAACAGTAACCGCAGCTAATTTATAGGCCGGTCTTAAAAGGCCCACTTAAGGGGCAATGGTAAAAAGGCCAATGGATACAAGGCGCAGAATGTGAAAGGCCCAAGAAACCCTTAAATCACGGGATAACGGTCCGTATCCCGTTACCCACCAACGGTAAAATACTATGCCGTTACAAAGAAAGATAGCTTTGCCAATATTATCATAACAAGCCGGCCACCAACAACTCCAAATAAGGAAGCCACCAACTTCTTCGAGCTAAAAACAAGTCTACTAAAAGATATACGGTCTTCATATCAATCAAAAACAAGTCGGCTCAAGGCGGACAACCATAAACACAGGACAAAACAACTCGGATCATTGCGGGATCAAATATCCTTCAATATTACAGGATACAAGGTTACAAGTCTTACAAGACCCATCGAATTCAGAAGAAATCCAAAGCAATAGCTACAAAGAACCCAAAGTGAAATTCTGCCATAGAAAACAATTACGCAGAATCCAAAACCGTCCCTCAACATGACCCGCACCACCTCTAAGGCGAGAATGAGCCAAGCGGATCCAAAGCAACCTTGATACACCAACACAAAGTGCATTCAAGATTGCTAAAAGGAGCACTGACTGATCAAGCATCACATCGGGCCTCTCCAAAACAAGTTGGATCGAACCCCATGTGAACAAGAGAGCTCCAGGCTATCGCGGCCCGCTGGTCGATCCGCACCGCACGCTAGAAGACTCGTGCGACTCGGCAACCTTCCCACGCAGAGCATATGTCCGGCAGAGTGGAAAAGAAGAACTAAGAGTGCAAAATGACACAAAGATAAGGCACATCTCAAGACTTCTTCTACCTACCGAATGAGCCTCCAATCACAATGCTACTCCGGGATTAGTCCGCCTCTAATCCCTATCTCAAGAATTCTTCTACCCACTAAATAAACCGTACTTGGAAGAACAAGAAAGAAGCCCTGGGGCTGTTCAATCTCACAAACTATCATTGTCACAAGAACGAAGAAGCATACTACAAGACT
This sequence comes from Chrysopogon serrulatus, assembly GCA_015844335.1. Classification (NCBI taxonomy): domain Eukaryota; kingdom Viridiplantae; phylum Streptophyta; class Magnoliopsida; order Poales; family Poaceae; genus Chrysopogon; species Chrysopogon serrulatus. The sequence goes on along the minus strand of JADLZL010007007.1, from coordinate 102,989 downwards.
CAAAAACAACCGAAAGGAAAGTGCAATTTATAGGCCAAGATTGGTGTACATAGACCAAGTTTACCAATTCGTAGAAGCATTGACAAGGACAATAAAAGAAGGCAAGAAAGAGAGCAAATGTAAGAGTATATTCCGTGCATATCCCAAAGACAAGAAAAGCCTTTATACCACCACCACCGCCAACGCCCAACCATAAAAAATGCACATAAAGGACAGTAAAAGCAAAGTCACGAGCCGTTGTCCAAATTCTATAACAGAAGAACCCGGACAAGAGCTCGGGGGCTACAATTTCAAAGCCATCATGCTACTCTGGACCCTCCAGCTCTTTGTTCCAAAAAGCAAGAGGCTCGGGGGTTACACACTCATTGAGTGCGCCAATAGGCGCACGTCAATCAAAAAGCCACCACCCGACTACTTTTGAGGGAAAGAATTCAAGCTCGGGGGCTACAATTTCAAAGCCATCATGCTACTCCGGACCCTCCAAATTCTTTGTTCCAAAAAGCAAGAGGCTCGGGGGCTACACTCAATGAGTGCGCCTATGGGCGCACGTCGACCAAAAAAGCCATCATCCGACTACTTTCAAGAAAAGAACTCGAAAAAGCTCGAAGCGAGTCACGAGCCTTCGCCTCATTTTTACAAAGTACTCGGAAGAGCTCGGAAGCTACGCTTAGGGGAAACACACTTACAACACCAAACAGCCCGAAAAGCCATCGCCCGACTTCTTTTCCCGACAAAAAACAACTCGAGGAAGGCTCGGGGGCTACAGGCATACACCCTCAACTTTTTCTTTTTTTTCTCAAGATCCTCCGCCTACTTATAAATAAGTAGCAAGAGGCTCGGGGGCTACACTCAATGAGTGCGCCTACGGCGCACAAAAGGGAACAATTCTTCAAGCTAGACCATTTCAAGCATCACTCCGAAGCAAAGCGCTCCCCGAGTTCTACTTGAAATGCTCGAATGCTTTGGGGCTTGTCGATACGGGGCGTGACGGCTACTCACCAGCCACGGCTCCCGTCAGGACAAGAGCAAGAAGAACGGATCTCGAGTAGAATATGGGCCATCCTAGTTAGATCCTAGTTAGACGAATAGAAAGTAACCTCTGTAATCGAACAGAACACTTCCTATGGATCCGACTAGGACTAGAAACCATAGCTCGCTCTTTTCCTCTTATAAAAAGGAGCCGAGCACCCTCTTTGTAACATGCACGAACAACGCACAATCATACATCAATCCAACGCAAAAGGCCAAGGCCGACCGAGGTAGAGCTTTTACTCGACGACGAGGGGCTCGAACCAGGATAAACCGTGTGTCTCTTTGCGTGAAAAACCGCCGAGTTCTAGTCGTTCGCCGAGGTCCGAATCAATCGCTACGGGAACCCCGTGGCGGGCTATCGATGGTCAAACACCGGCAGAAGGGCCAAGTAATAGCTTGTTGAGTGCGGTTCGGTGAGAGGAAGCGACGGTGCGATTGGTTTCGCGGAGGAGCGTCACCGGCGAAGGGCAAAATTGGCCGTCTGCGGCGCATCGTTGCCTTGCCGGAAAAGAGGGAGGGGAGGAACCGACAGGCGGGCCGCCGTGTCAATGAGAGAGAGAGAGGGAGAAGCACGGGCGCTACCGCGCGCTGGCCGCAGGTCGCATCAGCGTGCCGTTGGGCGCACCTGATGAGCCACGGGAAAGGAAAAAAATGATTTCCTTTTTCCAATTTGATTTTCTAAATGCTATTTTCATCTTTTTGTATTAATTTTATTTAGGCAAATAAAAATGCAACAAAAATATGTATGTGCTCCTTGAGTAGTGCTCTATCCAGGAAAAATGCTAACTATGTTTTTCCAATAAGTTTTAATTGTGCTTTAATTTGCTCCTTTAATTAAAAAAATAACATTTCCATGATTTTTAATAATTAAAATACAAGTCCAAAAATTATGAAATTTATTTTGTGTGCTAATTAGATGATGATGATCTTAATTATGAAGTTTGATCCTGTTTTGATTAATTTTTGTATTATGCTTAATTAATACCTTAATTAATTAATGTTTAATTAGTTAATTCCTTGATTAATTAGGGTTTAATTAATCTCCAATTAGCAAGTTAATTAGTGGCTTTCAACGACTGTAAAAATAGTTAATAAATTAGTAATCACCCTTAATCACTGTTAGTGTTGATTGATTTTGGAATTGAGTGATGACTTTAGGTCATTAACCCTAATGACCTTCGGCATTTCATGTTGATTGCGTATCGTTAGTCCGTCGTCGTCGACGCTAGTTATACTTCTTTAGTGCAACTATACCGTGAAGGGAAGTTGTACTCAAGATAGATTAATAATCGTTGCATCGTTATCGCATGCTCTTTTATTTTCTGTATTGTGATCATGCATTTCATTCGTATAGTTGTGCCGCCCGAGGAAGGAGTTGATCCAACTCCTAACCCCGAAGAAGGTGTCCAAGTCGAAGAGGTTGGCCCAGATCCCGGCGGTGCCATCCCTCGAACCTCACTTCTCCGAGCCCCAAGGCAAACCCCTGGATGCATTCAAACCCGTCCTTGTATTTCGAAAGTTTTATGATTTCATGCGATGATATAATGCATTAGGTGTAGGAGTTGTGTGATATCCTACTTGATGCATTTACCGTACCTTGATATATTACCACGGATACCTTTTTTGATTTATAAAAGGCTTAGCATGCTTAGTCCTGCGAATAATGTAGGTTTTATAAATGAAATGTTTTCCAAAGTTGAGAACTATACCCTCTGAAGGGAATTTACGAAAACCTGATGTTGCTTGTCGTTTATCCTTGTTCCGACGGGGTCAAGGGTACACCACAAGAGCATGATGATGAATAAATCGAGACCGGGTGGAGTGACTTGCAGTAGGATGGGCTAGTGCCCTGGTGTAGTGTTGTCCACTTGTGAGTTGGTTAAGCACCGTTCGTTGCCTTGGCCCTTGGATCATGAGGTTTTTGGATAGTACTAGTCGCATGCTAATGGCGGTAAGCTCCACTTGGACTATTCGTTACTAGAACGGACAGTAGCGTGTACCCATCCTACGATGCGCACCGCCCGAAGTGACCGAGCGGCCGTAGAGAGGTGGTGTCCCATACACCCGTTCGGGTATGGAGAAATCTAAGCGTTGAGTTGATGTATGTAAGATGTTCGGTCCTACATACATCGTGTGGCTAGGAAGCCCCAGCTGAGTATATAAAGCGATTCGAATCGTCGTTGCTCCACGATATGGGAGACTTGATCCTTGCACCAGCATCATAGTAATGATGAAAGTGTGAGAATGGAAAGTTTTGAATTCGGCATATGTTTAACAAGTGATTGTTCTAGTAAGGACTGGCTTAGTCTCTTTTCGCAAAAGGGTGTCTTTTGATCTTGCTAAAGCCTCACCTTGATTCCTATTAGCCAGCATTCCTGAGTCTTCTCCCCAATTTTTGGTCGGGTAAGTCTTGCGGAGTACTTTTTGTACTCGGGGTTTGTTAAATCCCGTTGCAGGTGAACCGCATGGACAAGAGTGCTACGGTCCTTGTTGCATGACGGTTATCGAAGAAGGATCGGATGAGGAATAGGTTGTGTGGCTCTTGGGCAGAGCACTTTTGTTGGGTGGTTTGTAATAAAGTTATATAATGATACTTCCGCTGTTTTGTAATAATGCTACTCTGGTTTGTATAAATTTTACAAAAAGTTTGTAAATTAAGTTATTGTAATTCTTCTGCTACTCTGTTATTTGTGTATGAAAACTGTTGTAATACCGTGATGTCTCTGTAAGTATCGATCCTGGAGTAATCGTGGTTTATCGGGGATCCACCCGACGGAACATTCTAAGTTATGCGGTGTACAAGTATAGCCGACAGAGGTCTTAGGGACAATGTCAGGTGCTTGTGGGCCATATAATTTAGAAGGTTCTGCCACACGGTGTGAAGCCAAAAGCATTCCTGGCCCAACAACAACAACCAGCTGAGGCCCGCGGGGTAGTACCATCACCCGGGGATCGCCCCCCGGGCGAGCTTCGATTCGCCCGACCCCTACCCGTCGCGGGGTGGGGGGGTCGGAGTCCGACCCCTGCCCCAAAGAAAGCGAGCCGGGGCGAGCCGACCGTGCAATTCCCACCAAGTCGGGCGACGGCGCCGCGCACGGTTCAGAAGCGGTCAAGAGGATGCAATGTATCCCTTTCGGCAGTAGGGGACGGGGCCGCCAAGTAACCCCGGGATATTTCGTTGCTCCCACGCCTCCAATCGGCGACAGAGCGGTGCTGATCCCTGTCTTGTCCCGTGCGTGTGAGAGCCCCGTTTATGCCTCCCGTTGGGAGCGCGGGACCCGTACCACCCGTGACGGTTCGACCCGACCGGTGCGGATAAAGGAGCGCCCGCTCGTACCAACACCGTGGCCAACGTCTTGGACGACGCCCGAGCCGGCGGTATTTACGCAAGGCAAACCAGCGCGCGTCGAGAATCAACCACCGCGCTGGCGACTCCACGGCCAGGCCCTATAGGCCAACACTTGACCCGAGTACCCACAGTCAACTAAGCTGCACAACCCGTTCGGGTATAGCCCCGCTTACCTGAAAGGGCTACGAGGCCGAGGAAGGGCGATGGCGTGCGCCTTTCTACGGTATCGCGGTGCTTCTAAGAATGTCCCAACCCTTGTAGGCCACGCCTCCACGCTTACTACACGCTCATGCCCTTTCCTGTGAGCCTCCCCTTGAACTATAAAAGGGAGGACTTGTGCCCCTGAGCACGTGTGTCCATCACCCGATTCACACTACACATACGATACAAACCACCACGAACCTAGTTTTCACTCCGAGACTTGGGAGCCTATCCCTCTCTCAACCCCTCTTGTACTGCCCCATACAAGCTCCTGAGTAACATGACTCCGCTCTCACTGGATGTAGGGTAAATTGCCCGAACCAGTATACATCATCGTGTCCACTCGGGAAACCATCTCGAGGATAAGTGTGCTCTCTTTCGATTACTCGTTGGTGTCCATTCTCGACACCGACACTAATAAAATTAAACCTATTTATGGATTCATGGACAACCAGTCTTGCACCTTTAAACATCTAGTTCATCCCCAGTGTACACCCCCTAATTAGTTAGTTAATTATAATTAGTGATGTCCTTGTTTACTCCCTCAAAACTGTTATGGAATAGCATAGTCCAAACTCATGCGCCCCTCCACTCAAAACGTCATACCTCCAATCATATTGTCGTCATATGAAAAAAAAAGAACATTTAGTCCGTGCCTTACAATTTATATAGTACTTCCTTTCCTCCATGCTAAATTATAAGTTACTTTGTAATTTTCTTGGAGAATTAAAATATCTTAAGTTTGACTAAATCTATATAATATAAATAAAATAATAATATTTATGATACTAAATAAATATTATTATTTATATTTTTATATAATATCTATTTGATGTTATAAATTTTTATATTTTTTATAATTTTGTTTAAACTTGTATTTTAACTCTCCAAAAGGTTTAAATGGCTTATAACTTAGAACGGAGGTAGTAGATTTGAATTGAATAAAATTGGTTTTAATTTTGATTGAATAAAATTAGAGCAAGCCCAATAAAACCCAACACATTCTAGCCCGACAAGGCAACAAGATCAGTCCAGCACTCCAGCTAGGCCTGGATGTGCGAGCGCACGAAAAAAGTGCAGGCTCAGCGAGAACTAGCTTTCCCTAAATAAAAAAAATAAAAAAAGAAGCAGCAAGAACTAGCGGCGCGCTCGTCGGCAAGGCATGCCATGGCAGGGCGGACGCTCGCTCCTAGAGCTCCGCGCGCGGGGCCGCTGCCGCGCCGCCCGCGCCGGCTACCTCCGTGCCGCCGCCGAGCTCCGCGCTGCCTGCGACGTCCGCGTCGCCGAGATCCGCCGCCGCGAGCTCCGCGCCGTCGAGGTCCGAGCCGCCGAGCTCCATACCGGTACCTCCACGCGCTGCCGAGCTCCGGGCGCCGGCGGGCCTCCACTCGCCCAATCAGCAAGGTACGGTGGGCTCTTACCAGCGTCTGAAAGCTCAGCTGAAAATAAAGAAAACAGAACCTGCACTAGTACAACTCTCTATCCGATACGGTTGGTTTCTATTCCTGTACCCAGGAGGCAAACTCTGTCCCGCAACCCATCATTTCCTTTGCTTACACAGCAAATTATTGTATAATTATCGTAGAAAAATCAAGCAATCCACTATCAATAAGGAACTGTGATGGCGCAGGAGAGGTGCCTTCCACCAAGCCAACAAAACAATTGCGCACCATGCTTACTTGTGTTCTTCGTTGCATCTTTCTTTGTTGTAGCGTGTCATCCAAATAAAGGACAGAAACTAAAGGATCACAGAAATTAAATTAAAGTCAGTGCCGCTGGACGTTATTAGTAGTTGCACACCACGCATCCTTGTGCTTTCTAGTACATCATCGACTTAATTTACTTAATATACTGGTGGCTATGATGACCATATGCTTCCTATCTTTAACCTTTCTTTACCTTTAGAATTAGAAAACTGATCAAATCCTAAACGCTGCCGATGCAAGTAAAGAATCATCTGATATATGGCCCCAAAATAAACATCCTACACTGCATGCATGCATATCATATTTGCCAAAAAGGGGCAAAGTCAGTTCATTTGGACAGCCGGCCACTTACTTTGCAAGCATTCATCTTGTATTAGGAGTCTCATCAGGCATCGCCTCTCTCTCTCTCTCTCTCTCTCTCACACACACACACACACACACACACACACACACACACACACACAAACTACCATCCATCGTCGGTTCAGTCTTTCAGGCCCAATTCTTTGAGTTCTACTTGCCAGCTTGAACTGAGGTTTGTCAAATGTCTACTCCCTTACAATTGCAAATTATATACGTCCATCTGCAATGTGTGTGTATATATAAGGAGCATGTTCACAATGCATGGAAATCAATCTGTCTGAAGATAGCAGAATAGATATGATAACACAAAATTTTGATGCATGTAGTGTGATGGCACTGGCAGGAATAATTGTTCTTAACTAGTTCCATCTTCCATGTTTGTGTCTTGATCTGACCAGTCACCAGAGCAAGCGATGGGTTAGATCGACCTGTAATCCAAACGGCTGGAAAAACTCATCGACTGCATGCAGCTATAGCCATATATCTGCAGTCAATATATCATGGCACTTCATTGGCTTCCAAATGAAATGAAGGTGGTTAGTTGAAGCATTATTGCACAAGATTTATCTAGCTAGTAGCTTCATAAACCTTACAAGACGACTGAGCTGCTGGTTAATCAGATCCATCATGTGTCCTGAGGTAATTAAGTATTAAAAGTTCATGGATAAATTCAGTACTAACAATGACTAATCAAAATTATTTATCTTTGTGCAGTTTCTCTCTTTATTTATTTCGTAACACAGTATCCACATAGATACGTACTTTGCAATCTTTATCTGTTTAAGATAAATAATTTTCCAATTGCTTTATATGTTTTTCGTCCGAACTAATAGTTTGACCCTTTGCATTACACCTCCACGTGTCTTGAATATTTGTTTAGTTGAAACCTTAGCTTAAGTATTCCAGCTTATGTATCGTGAATCTAGATATAACCTATATCATATAGGCTTTCAAATTTTGATCTTCCTAGTTGCTGCAATTTTTTGATCCATGTGTTAAGTTGAAATTCTAGAGCTTATAAATTGTACCTTTTGTTCAAAACCTTCATTTTTTCTATTTTAAAAATATTGGTCTTAGGTCCTTGCACTCTTAGTCACTGCAGTGACATTAATAGTCATTTTATCCTGCACAACAATGCTCAAGATGTTGGATTTACTTTATGAAAGAACTATATGTGTTGTAGTATTCTGAAAGAAAAAAGAGTTGTTACAGTTAAACTGATAAATTTATTAAAATTAACAACTTTATGAAAGAACATTATATGCTGCAATGTTTAGTCAAGTTGTACAAATTTATTTAAACAACAACTTATAAATTTATTGTTATGGGGTATTGATATAATTTAAAATGTGGATAATCATGTTTCCAGTATTGTGCATGATTGCTATACTATAGATATATATACTTATTCTCATACATCTATATATATTTGATCTAATAATACACAATACATATGTTTTTAGTTAGTTTTTTATAACATTTTATAACATATTAGTCTACATAGAGACACTAGGGTTTTACTTCACATTATACTTTAATTAGAATGGCATAGGTGGAATCTAGAAACAAATTTATGAGTTGCTTAATGTTGTTTCTAATAATATAGAGGTGGACATTATTTTGAAAGTATGGATTCAGTTGTAGTTATTGTCAATGAAGTCTATATAATTGATGACCAGATGATATTATTTTTTTTGGATAATTTTCAGAATTTGTCTCTTTTTTTTCTAACACGTCTCATAAAAATGACATGAAGACTTCACTCGGGCAACAGTATATAAATTAATTAATTAATTCCGAAGATAGTGGGATAATATGAGTAGGTAGCAGAGCACATAATCCCCAATAATTGTCATTACTATTTTTAATCTATCAAAAACACAAGGCACCCACATGATGCTAACTTTTCACCATTCTGTCATCTTATAATTCAATCTAATATTTTATTAGTTTTTCTATTGGATTCTTCCACTTGCTTGTGCCCAGTTTTGACCAGAACCGATGCAAGAGCATGCATGTCTTGTTTGTACATGCAACCGCTTTATTTCTCAAAAAAGTTCTGCTATTACGCGCAGGGTATCATTTTAGTTCTAGTACCTCATAAAAGCAAACACCACTAGTTTTCAATCTGAACATGCAAATTATCCATGTCCTTCCCCACTTAATGTTGTGTCATGCCCTTAACATGCAAACTATCCACATCATGTCCCACTTAATACCTTCACTAGATTTCAATATCAACATTCAAGCTAACAATGTCATCTCACACTAAATGTGACAGTGACATGATCCCTATGATCATGGAGGAGAGCTCGGTCTACTAGACATAGGATTGGATGTGCCAGGCTAACTATTTGTAGTTCGACATCTACCAGGAGTATCTTCACCAAAATGTAGTAAAAGGCATAGGCATGCATATACCTCAGTCTGCTGGGATGAGATTTTAACTGATTAGGAATCTTATATGTAAATAAATCAGGATGGTGGGTATCTATAACCCTACCAGGCTGTAAGGGACCTCCTGATCCGAAACATGATCATCATGCATATGCATATGGCTCACAAGCAATACAACCGTAAACACTAGACACAGGGTATTACCTCTTCTTGAGGGTCTGAACCAGTACAAATTTTTGTGTTCCATGTGCTCCCATCTAGATCTACCCGCTGCAAACCTATAATCGCTGCTAGTGACAAAATGCCATCATTCCTCCACAAAGTCTCAATCTCTTCATGCAAGCTATCCACAACACCCCTCATAAAATGCTAAAACTATCCACATCATCATCTACTAAGTATAAAAGCTATCCATGTCATCCCCACTAAGTGAAATTACTATTTTAAATCTAGGAAAATACATGCAACCACATTATTTGTTTTGTAATTCCATCAAACTTATAACACAATCTAATATTCTCAGTTTTTTATTAGATTCTTCAGTTAGCTGGCCCATTTTTTACTAGAAATGATGTAAGTGCATGTAGGACTGGTCATATCTGTAATGGCCTTATTTCTAATAGAGTTCCGCAGCAAGCCAGCAACATACGGGTATCACTGTAGTATCTACAATGCTTGTAAATATATGACAAAGTAATATAGAATTGTCCTAGTTTCATGCTTTTGTTTGTTATAAAAGAATTCTTGTGTGTTTGACCAGACCAGTTGAGAGAAAAATAATCTAGCGACGGGCTAGATCTCCATCATCGAAACAGAATCTGTAGCCTGACGGGCCTGCTGGTTGATCCAATCCATCATGCGTACTGAGGTAAAATCGAAACCAGTTTAGCATGTGCCACCTCTATTTTTATTTTCATTTTTTATGATCTCTGTCTAGGAGTCTTGATTTAATTTGCCTTCTAGAGCTCTAAGTTTCAGCTAGATTCAGAGGGGCCTCTCAATTTATATGTTAGCATTAAGTATTCTAATGATGCCGCTTTCCTCTCACTATTTGTATTGACTGGTCTATCGTACGTATGCATTCATCAGGTTATCGAGGCTGACACGATTGAGGCGGCTGCTCAACAGATTCTCAATGAGCTCAAGCGAGATGCTAATGGTGCAAGCAGAACCAGCAGAAGTGGCAATGTCATCTATTTTGACGGTTGGGAGGGGTTGGGGGCATCTGCTGTCCTCCGAACCGTCGCAGAACGCCTCGACCCAGCGACTAGAGATTCAAAGGTCCTAGCCAGCGGATTGCACTTCGATCAGATCATCCACATCGATTGCTCCAAGTGGGAGAACAGAAGAATGCTTCAGAGGGAGATTGCAAAGCACCTGCAGCTTCCCACTGAGTTGATGGAGATGTTTGACTGGCAAGATGAGGAGGACGATATGCACGGTGTGGCCCAGGGCTCTCGGCTTGAGATACCGCAAGTTCTCAGGGCAATGTTTCGACGCATAAAGGAGCTGAACCACAGGTTCCTGGTGATTTTCCACAACGGGAGCAGCGAGGAGATCGATCTATCCAGCTTTGGCTTCCCTCTATCTGGATACTTCGACAACATGGTGCTGTGGACATTCCAAGGGAGATTCCGGCTCTACCCTAGGATGAAAGTAGGCAGTGCCTTGCATAACAGTGCTGGGACGATGAAGACCGACATTTTTGTCTCAGCCTCCTACCTTGACCTTGAGGGGAGAGATCCAGAGCTCTGGTCTGTCCTTGTTCATCGAGAAGCAGCAGAAGTTGCAGAAAACAACATCAGAATCCATACTGCACAGGTCGCCAAGTGTTTCTTCTTGCACATGTTGAAGCTATGCTGCATGGGCTACAACTTCAAGACGGACTATGATTTGGCCACCCACGCCTGCAACTACTGGATGTGTGAAGGCATCATGCAGCAGCTGCAGCAGGGAGCTCTTGGAGACACCATCATCGTCGACACTGACGATGATGAAGAATCATGGAGAATGCTGACGCCTTGCAACATGAGATACAACTGGACATGGATTACTACAACTATAACCACCAATATTTTCCTTCTCACCTGGTAAGGTATGGCAAGACCATGCCATGCTGGACTTCACCTTATGGGTTTATGCTGGTTCCAGTCGGTGCCATTCCTAATGCGGACATGTTGCTCCAAGACTTCAGTAATCTTACAGTGCTGAAGCTCTCACGCCGCACCTTCAGCTTCTCATCACCTCCATTCCTCTACTACCACAACCTTAAGTTTCTATGGCTTGACCACTGTGAAGATCAAGAAGTTAGCAGTACAGCCGGTTTCCCTGATGAAGAGAAGAAGAAGAAAATCTCCATGGATAGAACACTGAAGGAAACAGACATCCAACGACGACACCGCTTTTTCCAGAAGCTGCGGATATTGGATGTGCGCTACACATGCTGTGATTGGATCTTGTCTGCACAGATGATGGATTTCATGACTCAGCTCATGGAGCTAAATGTGATGGGAGCTGAGGATTGGGACATGGGACAGTTGCATGGATGACTGCCTAACATTCGCAAGCTCCATGTAACAAAGTCTTCCGTCCGCTGCAGTAGTTGCTTTGGAAGCTACATATTTTCAGAGATGGACAAGATAGAGCTCCTCGACTTATCAGGAAGCAGTATCAGTCCCCTAGCGATGAGCTTTTCTGCTAGTCCTGGGGGAAGCAGCAACATTATTAGAAGCGTCGTGACTGTCATTCTCGATGGGTTTGTTGGTTTTAAACAGATATCCTTGAGGGGATGTGCCAATCTGAAGAATCTATTACTAAGAGGAGTGTTACAGGATCTCTGCAGCCTAGACATATCGGGCACAGCAGTAAAAACATTGGACCTCAGTGAAACAACAACTCCGAACCTTGATGAGCTTTATCTACTTGGCTGTGACAAGCTTTGTGCAATCCTATGGCCAACACAAAACAAAAGGAAAGAATACTTGAATAAGCTGCACATTGATACCAACACACGGCTAGGGTTGACCACTCCACCTGGTGGGGATGAAAATAACAAGAAGGGTAGCACTTCACCATCATCATCATCTTCGGTGCTGCCTGGTGGCAAAGCACCCCATGAGTTTGAATGGTATATTTCAGTAAGGGATGTGAGGTTTCTTTTGTGGATTGCACCCATGAAATCCTATTTTGATAAGTACAGAGTACATGTCGAGATTTCCTCTCCTACTCATTGTACTGTTGATGCTGGTGGTAGAGCTGTTAGCAAACATAATGAAGGAAACAAGAGCATTCCAGTGTATGCAGACGTAGGCACCTCCTTGAAGTACCACCTGCTGCTGCAAGCAAGAGAAGGCCGTGGTGATGATGCTCCAACCACCATCATCACAGAGACAACATGGCCTTGCCCTGATGCTCCATCGGATGGAAGTGTGAAGTGCTACATGAACATAGACACCACCAAGATGAGGGCCAATAGATCACCGCTGGGCAGTGTCAAAGAAACCATGACCAGGGATATTATTGCTATGCCAGATTTTATATGTGATAGAGCATTGAGCCTGCACGTGCACGATGCCTTGTCCATGGCCAGTATCCCTGCTGGGCCTGGGTCTGAACCTGGGGCAGTAGGTGGAACATGGAATAACTTGCTTTGGTGCCGAGTTGAGCGGTGCCCCAACTTTGACTCTGTTTTCACCACTCCTCCCCAGGTAGCAGTCGGAAAAACTGGAGTCTTCCGGCACCTACGTATGTTCTGGGGATCTCAGCTCCCCAAGGTGCGCTTCATTTGGAACTGGGGCAAAGCGCCCCCCTCCTTATTACAACCCGATGGTTGGTTACTATCCGATATTTGGTCATTTGGCGATTTGCAGTTCTTGCACCTGGACTTGTGCCCTAGACTGATACATGTAGTACCCCTGACCAAGTTAATGCAACAATACTGCCTGGATAACATTGTGACCCTCGAGATCGTGTGGTGTAGTGACCTCAAGGTGATCTTTCCCATTTATTCTGGTGCTAGAAGCAGTGACAAGCAACAGGAGTCAATTGACTGGGTGACATTCAGGAGGCTGAAGCACATCCACTTGCACGAGTTGCCCAGGCTGCGCCACATCTGTGGCGTGAATTGTCACACCCGGTTTTCCGAAGAATACCAAGCGCTAACTATATGTGTGCCCAGGATGTCCACACAACACATATAGCAACAAAAATGGAGATTATCAAAGACAATGCTTTATTATATATCGAAACATATTTACAACATGACTTACATCTATAACAAAGCACAATAGAAGTATTCTTAATCTTCTGTATTTGGGTCTTCATACTCCACAGGGACGGTTGACTGGGAGAGCACTCGCCTAGCACCCTTGGAACTCCACTAGAAACAGTTCACTTCATCCACCATCCGGTACCCATCCGAATTTTGTTGATTGTAAAAAGCAAGCGTCGGCCGCACCATGCTCGACAAGCATAACATGAGGGGATGCAAGGCTCAAAAGGCTAGACACGGCTGAACTGCGGTTAGCACTTTTAATTGGTCATGTTTTATTATTATACCTGACTTCCTAGGTTATGCTTAGCACCCCAAGCGAATATAATTAATTACCATCATCAAGATTAAACATCACCGTAACCATCCATCGATCCATCTATCTCGAAAAGGATCCAAAGCCGCTCGTGACCGTGAGCACGGTGATATATCGCTTTGATCAAACTCTGCAGAGTGTGTACACTTTCACCATGAGTCATGATACCCATATGCCTGAGGCGGCCAACCTCGACTCACTTCCGAGGTAAGTCGGCAGGGTTCACTACGAGGCCTTTCCAAAGACACCCTAACAAGTTAGTAGCCGCGAGGTTTCAGCGACTAGGCGAATGGAGCCCCCCCTTCAAGACTGGTGCACAAATGACCGCAGCCCAAAGAACACATCTTGATAGGCAAGAAGCCATTCTGCAACCTAGGCCCCCCCTCTTGCGCCTTTCGGTAACCACTAACAAGCTAGAGAAACCTAGTTACTTAGCCAAGACCGAGCCATATAGTCCTCATGGTTGTACGGATGTCCTGGGTGGCCGCTTTAAGATTGAGTCTTTATGGAGGGCAGACTAGAGCACCCCAAAGGCCCAATGCTCTAGCCCTCTTCTGTCCATGTTGCTCAAAAGCAACACTTTAACCATCGATTCCATAAGGCATCATTAATCAAAATTAACATTATAAGGTTTGGTGATTGCAAGCTAAGCAAAGCTATCCATATGCATCAACCCAGGGTAACAAGGAATATGGTACAAAGTACTAGGTAAAGTCCTTATGGGTTCATCATATTAGACACATGCATATGAAAATGATTATATAGTTCTTAGGAAACAAAGGAACTCATGTTACACTTGCCTTCCAAAAGTAGGACAAACTTTCCATCCTTTCCTTCCGGATCATCCTTGCACAGCTCCACCTCTAACGATAGCATCAACCAGCACAAGCATCTTAAACAAACCTAGAAACAATACATCAAGCATTATAAAAGAAACACATAAAGGTTTGAAACACGTAGGACTTGTAACTACGATCGCTTGAGCGCAAAGCAACCGAAACGAAAGCCACAATTAAAGGATATGAAAGTTGAAAGGTATAGATGGAAATGATTGGATTTAGGTACGCAAGGTGGGTTTTATACTAGAAGGAACATACACACCAGAACAATAAGGATTGGTTATTTGTATAGGTTACTTGGGAACATGTCATTATCAACCAATGCACAAGGGTGAATTCAAGATAAAGGGAAAAGATTATGGAGAATGGTGCACCGGTTGAGCATACTCGATGGCAGATAGCGGCGAGTAGTGACAGCTGTGACCATGATAAGAAAGAGACACATTGCACTAATTAGCTTGGATTGGAACTTGTAAGGAGAAAATGTGCAACTAGAAGACACATGTTCATGTAAGAGGACTCGGGCGGGGAACACAAATAATCGGCGAGGCATCCCGGACACGCACGTCGGTGGGCAGCGGTAGTTATGATGCGCGGTTGCATGGTTATCAAAAGGACCAAAGGGTGGTATATTTTGTGAGGTTTCTAGGTATTGTATAGAGTATATTGTGGCAAAAGTGCATGATGTTTTGACCGTTGGATAGTCGGGGAAATGAGATTACAAGATGGCATTGCGTGGTTGATGGCAATTGGCATGGTAGGAGCAGCGACACAATGATGTTTATATATTTGGTGATGTGGTTTATATGGACAAGACAACTTGCAGATATGTGTATAAGTATATGATAAACACTGTGGTTGAAGGGCTTGACCATCGGAGTAGCGAATCATCGAGAACGCGCATGCCAACCGGCATCAACGCGGCTGCGGGGCAGCAGAGACAGCGAGCACAAAACTGGATGATATCTCTTTCGCATTTGATCATATGGCCATGAAACTTTGCATAGGTGTGTGCAACTATATAAGTGATATCCTAGACAAAGGGTACATGTTGGGGTTCAATGGATCAACGGGAACGCCGTTGCCAAAAACAAGGTAATTGCTGTTTGGACAGCAGGGGTTGTGGACGCTTCGGCATCGATATCTCGGCCATCGGGGATTGCATAGCCGAACCAATTTGTGGGATCATGTGCAGGGATGTCATGAGCATGTGGGTTCAAGGGATAGTTGATTTGGGCTGTGGATTAGCGGGGAACGCCAACACAACTCAGAGTTGCAATCTGCCAAGACAGCAGGAGCAGCGGGTACAGAGATGGCGATATCTCTAGTTTCTCAACTCCTATGGCGAAACCATTTTACAGAGGTGTGTTCAAGGATGTAATATACAACTTCACCAAAGGGATTGATGATTGGAGCAACGAAACAGCGGGGAACGCCGATTCCTTCAATGACAATAAATGTGCCTGCGAGGACAGCAACACATACAACGGGTAATCTCCATCGGGGATCAACCATATGTCATCTATGGTACTTGATATGCAGCGAGGAACACAAGAACAACATGGGGATGATGATGGAGGGTTCTCACCATGGGGATTGGTGTGGTGGAGCGAGGAGAGGCATCAACGGCGGCCGGTGACGACGATCTAGTGCATCGGGACATCCTTCTCGCGTTGCGGTTGATCGGGGCATCCATGGGGGAGGATGAGGAGCTGCAGGGGCGTCTCTCCTCTGTCCTTGACGTGGGAAATGAAGGGGGAGGCGTGAGGGGGCTGTGGGGGTGGTATATATGAAGGGATGGTGAGGGGAGGTGAAGGGGTGGGAAGGCAAAGGGTCTTGGCTTGATATTTTCATGTCTTGCTTGATATTTTTGTGGCATATTGAGAGGCTCCAAGGGGTTAACGTGGGAGAGGGTAGAGGAAGAGTTAAAGTGCTGGTTGGGCTTGGTGTTAGTCCACTAAAGAGAGGAGGATGTTTGGGCTTTGATCCGGGGCAAGAGTTAAGGCATGGTTTGGACCGGGTTCGGGCCGAATCGAGGATAGAGTTATAGAGTAGGTTACTTGGAGTATTTTTGGGTTGTGGGCTTTGGTTGAGAGGGGATAAGGTAGATGACAAAGAGTCCATGAGGGTATTGCCAAAGGTGAGGAAAGAAGAGCAAGTCCAAATTGAGATCAACTTGAGTGCCTGATATTCGAGTGATTTGACTTGAACGAGGTGATGGTTGAATGGTGTGAGCAAGAAGAGATATATAGATTGGTCACCTAGCATAGACTTTAGGCTATGGAGAAGACTAAAACAAAAGAGATTAGGAGTTCAAATATAAGGGAGAAAGGATAAGAGAAAGAGAGAGAGCAAGGCTATGACTAGTTAAGGTTTTAGAGGGCATGAGATTGGATGCCTGGCAAGATAAAGGTGTGGGATCTATCAAGGTTCTTGAAACAAGGATTAAGATGTATGGTTTACAAGAATATGATCATGGTTTTAAGGCCAAGGAAAGTTGGTCAAAGATTAAGAAGGATTTGCTTCGGATAAAACTCGATGCGCGCGTTTGAAAACATTTAAACTCATTTTTCACACAAGAACACTATGCAACGGCATGAAGTGCAACAAACAAGTCATATTAAATTGTAAGAAGTTTTAGGAAATAGTTTCTTCACTCTTTAGATTGAGAACAAACTTAACAAAAGGTTGGAAACTTTTAGAGAAATGTTAAATCATTTATTTTATTTAGTGTTTTCAAGGCACATCCCCAAAATAGAAATTTTGGGGTGTGACATGAATGCACCGTGGTATGCACCCAAACTCAAGACCATAAAGATCAGGGGCTGCTGGAGCCTGAGGCGCCTGCCAGCCTTTGACGACTGGGACTGGAGCAATAAGGTGAAGTGCGACTGCGAGAAGGAATGGTGGGACAATCTGGAGTGGGATGGGTCGGAGGAGCACAATCCTTCCCTTTACCAGCCGACCCACCCACGGTACTACAAGAAGAGAATGCTCAGGGGCCGAGTGCTCGTATGAGGCTGAGGTACGTGTGCGATCCCCATCAGTTACTTTTGATTCTTCTGTTTGGGCAGTGTAAATGAACGTACTGAGTAAAACAGATCTCTCTGTCTGTCTCTTGTGTCTTTCTTAATTACAGCCAGGAGGGAACAGTGAGGTCTACACTCTGCTGTGCTTATTTCCTGCTTCAACTCCCTACACTACGCATGATTTTGGTTGATTTGGTTTGTCAGATCAGATGGATGCATGCCCGGTCCTCTGCTTGTGTCTTTGCAGCGGCCTGCGTCTGCATCGACCTGCGCAATTACAGCACTGGCATGGTGTACATGCAGTGCCCTACGTTTGCTTCAATTTGCTTGCTTGCTTCTTGTTCTTTGTATTGGGTTTGTCGTCATCGACGCTACGGTGAGTCGGTGAGCTTCTTCAATGGTGTGGACTGGTTGTGATACAGATATGGACCTTCTGGTGCTCTGTTTTTGCAGTAGAGTGTCGAGATAAATAAGGGCGAGCGAGAGGGCGGCTGCTCTCTAGTCTCGTCTCGTGTGTTGTGTGTGGTGTGCTGCTGTGATTGTATGTGTGTATGTATCATCCACGCGTCAGATTGGTGTGTGCGTTGTCGCATGGTGTGCTACTTTTGAATTTTGATGTACTTCTACTTTGATTGAACTAAATAAACAGCGATGGGATGATGCTTGCTGCTACTGCTGCTTTTGTATATTGTTGTATGTATCCACTGCTTTGGCTATTGGCTTCCTCGTGCAACCGCAACACGTACGGACACACGCATCGCTGCATGTTTATGGATCCACAACCGATTCCATCAAACCAGGCATGTGCGACATTCCAAGACCAGTACGGTACGAATGTTATCATCATCGTAATAATGCTGAAACTGGGAATTTTGGCGCAGAACCAAATTTAAAATATGGTTTCAAGTCCAGTTTGTTCAGTCTTCTTGCTACTCATCTGAATCGAAGTTATGGATCCACCTTGTTCCCGTTTTTGAAAGGGCTCCATCCACCTTGTTCCCGTTGGTGGCAGAGAAGACAACATGTTCGTTCATTGAGACGGAATTCAGAACCCACCAAGGTCGGCAGTTCGAATTGCTGCAATCTCTACAAACTATGCTTTGGCAGCAAAGAAATCAGCAGTGATGAACAATAACTGGAAGAAACCTTGAAGGCTTTTCTAATGATCAATGTTGCTGCTGCCGTGGCTGAAGCTTTTGCCTTGAGAGATGGCCCCTTGCTGGCCCTAACAGATTGGTCGATGTAGCCATATTATCGAATCAATAACGTTTGCCTGATTTTTATTTTTTTAAAAGTTGGGGCCAAACCCAAGTGTCACTGTTCGTGCGCAAAATGGCCGCAAAACGAAAGTTAGGCCCAACCCAAGCTAGCCAAAGTACCGGGCTCAAAGTGGACAATGGGCCATAGGCAGGCCTGCTTCCCACGAGATGGACCCCACAAGCACCTACGACGTCGATTCCCTCAAGGCCAAGCCAAAACAAACCAAACCAAACCAAACCAAACCGAGAGCAGTCGCCGCCGCTCGCCGGAGAAGGAACAACCGACGGCGCATCTCCGGCTCCTGCTCCCCAGCCCCGTCGGGCGCTCCCCCCAAACCCCTACCACAAGGCCACGAACCCCGCTTGCCCATGCCAAGCTCGCGCCTTCCCCGACCCCTCACCCGCGGGCATGATCCGCGGCGATGGAGGAGGACCCGGCGCCGTCGTCGTCCGCCGCACCTGAACCTCCCCTTTCCCTTCCCCCCCCCGCAACCACCGCCGGAGGAGGAGGGGAACGGCTGGGTGGTCGTGCCGGCCAGCGAGGTCGAGGGGGTGCATGCGCCCAAGGTCATCCACTGGGACGACCTGCAGCAGGAGCTCGCCCGCCTCTGGAGCCTTGCCGCCGCGCTCCAGCCCGCCGAGGACCGCAAGGCGCACCTCGCCGCGCGCCTCGAGTCCGCGCTACAGGTAATTAACAATCGATTCAGGTGGCGCAGTCTCCTTGCTCTCGATTCCTAGCAAATTGCTCGGATCCCCTGTTATGCCCTCTGCCATTCGATGCTCCGCGGATCTTATCGATCCTCAATTGGGAAGATCGGATTCGTTTTCCCAACCTTTGGTTGTGCTTCGGATGTAGAGAAGAGAGAAACCCGCATTCCCAAATCTTGGCGACGAGTGTCCTGGAACTGATTGAACAGCGTCCATGGAGTCATTCCCCATGTATTTTTGCTTATGTTACCTGTGTGTGTATACCACAATGTTGCAGACTTGTAACGTAGTGGTGTTCGTTGACAGGCTAGGCAGGCGTTTCTCAAGCAGGACAATGAGTTGGCTGAAATGAGGCACAGACTGCAAGAGCAGACCGATAGGCTGGGGGATCTGAAGCTGCGCACGAAGAAATTGTCAGAGGATGTTGTGGTTCAGAGGGAACAGCTCTGTGTCAAGATCAGAACGTTATCAGTGGCAAGCAAGGCTCTTGAAGCTGCGCACAGTAATCTGAAGGTATTCAATTTTTGTGTTTTCTTTCCCTTTGGAGCTCTAAGGATACTTTCAGCGCCAAACCAAAGCGCTACGAAAATGTGCAGGGTGTTGTACAAAGTAGCTTCCTTGATAGCTTGTCTAACTTGTGTAAGATGTACTCTTAAACGTGTTGATTGGTGCTGTTGGGTTCACAAAATGAAAATGTTAATTCTAGGACACAGAATTGTTTTTATACATTCAAGTTGGATACAATGGATCTGTTCTGTTTCGCTAAAGTCTAATCTTACCAGAGTATCTCATTTTTCTGGTTATAGGAAGCTAATAAATTGCTGTCAGGGGAAAATGGTTGTGGGCGCCTTAAAAATCTGGAACAGAAGGTACGGATGAGACAGCAATATATGATAGCTCAAGTTGCTCAGATATATCCTGTGAGGCCTTTGGATGAACAATCTTCAGATCAGAAGTCTGGATTTACCTCCAACATAACCAAAACAAGTATGTCATTTTCTGCATTGCAACTTCCATGGGGTTTCAGTTCCATATTCAGAATTGCTATAAAATTATATGGCTATACTTTTTGACAGTAAAATTATAGTAAACATTGTTGTTCAATAACAGACCTTAATAATTGAATAATAGGGGATGGCCAGATGATAGGCAAATAATGGTTATAATAATTGTGGCAATATCAGCACAGGATTACAGTTGATTATTGACTAAACTACAATTTCCTATTTGCCAGATAGTACATTTGATAATACAAATTGCTGAAATTGATTCTAACAAGTGTTTCATTTGTGGAGACAACTATTTCCAATAGCTAACTGGCTTGCTTGTTTCTAAGATACTGGAAGAGTTATTTGGAACATGAAACTTTTATATTTTTGTTAGACTTAATGGATAGAGAACTAGTCCTCTAAAATATTGTTATTACCTGCCCTAGGACTCTTTATCCTTAAATTTTGTTTCTGCAATTCTGTCAAAATCTAAATACTATAATTTTTTTTTTCAGGAAATGCTGAATCAGTGTTGCCAAATGGCTCCCAAAACAGACCTTTGGTCATATTGGGTCTACAGTTATCAAAGCTTTCTGTGAAAAAGACTGGCTACTTCAGTGACAAGACAGAGGTTCAGAAATCTTCGACGGTTCTGGGATATGCTGCTCATGTATGTATAATATAGTTTGATTACTTATTATCAGATAATTGAGTTCACCATTCAACATTTACCTATTATTTCTAATTTCTTTGCTAGAGAATATTATTTTTAGACCTTTTGTTCTGTTTTAGAAAGAATATATATTCAGATTAGGTTACACTTGTATTGAACAGTGTTCTTCAGTTTGTAATATAGATTATGGTGATAGGCCTAACTGTGTTTCTTATGAATCATAGGCAGTCTCCCTCATTGCATCGTATCTCAATGTTCCTCTTCGATATCCTTTGCGCTTTGGAGGTTCACGGTCATATGTTCTTGATCCTGCGCCTTCAATTGAGCCATCATCTATAACCTCAGTAGCAACTTCTGTCCCTCCTAGCACAAGCATGAGGACAATGGAATTCCCTCTGTTTCTTGACAGCCAGGAGACAACAAGATCAGCATATGCGATGTTCTTGTTGAACAAGGTTGGTCTTCTTGCCATTTGGATATCATTAATAATGGTCCGTGTTGATCATAGAATCACGATGTTAACATGCACTATGGAGGAATACAGATGTTTTCTCTCTTGTCCCCCTGTTTGCATCATCTGGAAATTTACCCCCAAGCTAGTAGAAGGTAGAGACTTTTTAGTGCAACCATGTTTTTTTGAAAGAAAGGTTTGCCTATTTCTGTTCATAAAATCCCCTTGAAGCTTGATTGAGCTTCAAGTCAACAAATAGGTGGTTTCAAATACTAATTTGGGCAGGATCTACCTGTGGTTTGGAACTAGAGTGGGTGAATGAGTTTAGGATAAGAAATCAATGTTAAACTGAATTTGATAGCATGATATGGAAGTAACATAAGTGTCAGCTCACAAAGATGTTGCCATGTTTCTTGACAACATATGAAGTGGTGAAGAACAAATAATCCAACAAAGAACAGTGTCACATAGAGCAACTGATAAATGCATAGAGATCTATATATTCCCAGGCTCCTTCCACCTCCCAGAAAAAAAAAAAAAAAAAAAAAAGAAACATTTGTTTGCTGCAACCACCTAGAATATGTGGCTATCAGAAATCATACGAATGTACTTCATATTCCATTCCTTTTTTTTGCATCATTTTGTTTCTTTTACAGGATATCGAGCAGCTTCTGAATTACATTGGTGCTGAAAGCCTCGGGCCAAGACATGTATTGGCAAACCTGAGGCAGCTGACAAGGATCATCCAGTCACAAGAATACATTTCTGTTGATTAGTTTGACCCAGATACAGTTTTTGGAGCTATGAGTTTAGTCCAGAAGATGTGGTTGGTGCTGCTTTTAACAGGCACCTTTTTTTTTTTACCCCCTTTTGACACAGAGGAGCTGGTCACTGTTACCATGCTGATACGCTCGTTGTAAATGAGTAAATCGAGTCACTTCCAGGTGTACAGGAAAACGAGATACTACTGTACTATGCAGCAACTAGAGGTGTTTGTTCATGCCAAAGTTACTGTTGTTTTAGCGTGTTCCTTGATGCTGATACTGTTGGTGAGACACACACCCCTGGTTTAACTGTACATGGCTGAAGCAGGATTGAGCAAATGTTTCTTGTACCTTCAACTACATGATCTAGTAAATTGATGAGGTGATCAGTTCAGTCCTCTATTTTTCTTCCCTTGTCATAAACTTTGTTTATTATATCAAGAAATAGTAGTAATAAGTGGTATTGGTGGGCGGGGGGGTGCTTATTGGTCAATGCAATGCATCGACTGATGAAATTGGGTGCCTTGCTGCGCAACAGAGGAGTAACAGCGAGCTGTGCCTTTTATATGTTGGCGTGTACGAACTGTGTTTGTGTGGCATTATCAGGCATCCCATATTCGGTGCCACGAGCTGTAACGCTTTGGGTTTTACAGTTAACGTGGGATTCATTGTGTTAACCACCGACAGTATATCTGTACCTACGCTACGCCGCCCCTAACCTGCCTAACGCCTCTAAGACCATCACTGGTCACTAACACCAGCACAACACCTCAAAATCCTCTGCAGTGTCCACAACCATTCGGTCCAGCGTCAAATCCTCTGCATAGTCTGTCCTGTCCACAGCCACTTTCTGTTCCTCTGCATAGTCTATCCACAGCCATTCTCGATCCCTCGTTCAGCGCTTCACTTGTTCATCCGGTTGCAGCTGAGGCTTGCTCAAGAAGACATATCAGTTCCTTCAGCTGCAGCGCAAATCCCAAGTTAAACTTATTTAACCTCGATCAATTTTATAAAACATTTGCATCAACATACAAAACATTAAATTATTTTAATTAAATTGTCCATATATTTATGTTTTGTATATTGTACCTATTTAGACTCGTAGATGCTAATGTATTTTTCTAAAATCTTAGTCAAAGTAAATAATGGTTTGACTTACAATAATAAAACCAAAGTGAACTATTTTGTAATAGATGGAGCTGCCTATAGCATTTTCCCATAAAATACACAATTCAAAGTTTATAATTACCTCAAGTATACTCTCCAGCCGGTTGCAAGTGTCAATATATTCCTGCTCGATCTGAGGTAAGCCCTTTGTGCACCTAAAAATGGTGATATGTACTCTCAATAATTAGCAAATAAACAACCGTCCATACCATACATATACATATATAAGTATATGACTATGTCTCCGTAACTTTAACTTACTCATTCATGTTCTGTTTACAGGACTCGGCACAGATCAGCTCTAAGCCCCGAGCACCAACCCTACATTTCCAAATGTGTCATTTCAAAAGATTAGCCATAACAAAAGGGAAATCGATTTTTTTTTCACACACCAGACTATAAGAGATGAGATGGGAGAACTCACGTGACGGCGTCCCGTTTTAGCAAATCCAGAGTATTGAATATTTCATCATGGTTCACTTGCTTCTTCTCCCTAATACAGTTATATCTCATTAAATATTATCCCAAAAGAATACGACTCTAGCTGATCATTCAACTCTAGATATGATGCCATAAATATGCATGATGGCATAAACTATAGAATTTGTAGACTGATTTGTGGTGATCAAACCACGAAGACAGAGAACATAATATTGCAAGGCATATGAATAATTTTAGTTGTTCACTAATTTATTATCAAAATATGATTATTGTATTTACTATGAAACAGAGGTAGTAAACAACATCACAGTGAAACGGAAAAAAAATCAAACAAGTACAAGAACTTACAACAGTGTGGAGAGTGTATTGATGCTATGTTGACCAACTTTACGCAGTCTTTTGACAGCATCTCTTCGAATAAGACCTGAGCCAGTTCCCTTCAACCAGATGCCCCTAATAACAATGATTATGCAATTGTGTTTAAAAAATAACAATGATAAATAGTCTGGTTCCCTCTCTCTAGCTAGAAAAAAATCATATGTCCTGCTTCTGTCCCAAAATAATTAACGCTATAGTATTTGTGTAACTTTCTTAAGTTTCACTAGATTTATAGAAAATATTAGTAACATTTACATCTCGAGATATATCTTTAAATCTATTTGATAATAATTATTTCCCTCTCTCTAAACTATAAAAAGTTTTGACTTTTTTTTTTATATGCATAGCTTTCGCTACACACATAGATTTACACTTTGTTTAGATTCATGCTAAAAGCAATATATCTAGAAAATTCTAAAATATATCATAATATTTTTCATAAATTTAGTCAAAGTTTAAGAAATTTGACGACTTAGAAAGCGGAAATGATACTTATATAGAACGAATACAGTAAATTTTTTTTTTTGCTTACCTGGTCTATGGCACAAGATATTAAAGCAATCAAAAGCTTCTTAAGGGCAGATATAGCCATCGCTGTAAAGCACAATGACTGTAAGAACAAATAACAATAATAAATGAAATATGTTTAAGATATAGGGACTACCTTGACTACATGCTCCTATAAGAGATGGCTCTGTGGCCAGCTTCTGAAGAAGTTTATTTTGTTCTAAAGGGAGCAGATATTGACTTCTATATACTTCTTCGTTCCAACTTTCCACAGCCAACACACTCATTAGATCGTAGCTGAGATCTTTAAGATTGCCTTCACTACCATAAGGATAGGCACATTTCAGATTTTTGATGATTTCTTCCATTCGTGCCTGCCCAATCCCATCGCCATACACACCCCTGTCAAGAAGGTCTGGGTGGAGCTGCTTTAGATAGTTCAGAGTCATGGCCCATCGTCCTACACAGTGAGCAATGAATGGGTAAGAATACAATTATACAAATTAACTAATATTGTCTGTATATAAAACAGCAAGAAAAACAAACTAGAGAATTTCTCTCTCTACGACCGACCGGGCGTCGCCTAGCTCCCCCGCTACGGTGCCCTTCTCGGCTACGGTGGCCTCGCGTCCCGCGGAAATCCCCTCCCCTCCCCTCCGGCAACAACGCACACAAATCACGGTGTCCAAGTCTCCTCTCCTCAAAAGTCCCCTTCGGCAGCCGCCGCTTCCGGCATCGGCTCGCTTCCACTGCCGTCAACATCGACAACATCCTCTACGGGGACGCGGCGCTAAGATCAAGATCAGCCCTCATGAGGTCCCTCCACCGCCGTCGCCATCGAGGACTCCGTCCTCCTGAGGTCTGCCTCCTCCGCCTACCCGAAAGATACCGAACACCACACCATCGACCTCAACGAGAAAGGTATGGTCTTGGCCCCGTGAGCTTGATTGTGCTGTGCATCCTGCCTACCACCCCGATTCAGATCTCATCTGAGATTAATTTGATGATTGAATTGGCTTTGGTGCAATCTTTGATACTAAAAGAGGCCTTTCTCTTAAAAAGATTACAGGTCTTGTTTGTCTGTTGGCATTCAGAAGTTCTTAAGGGAAAAACTCTAGTTTCATCAGTTTTCAATTTTCTGAGTTATATGATGGAATGTGCCTGGGAATGAAAGGAGAAGAAATGAAATATCCATCTACATCATAAACTATTTAATCATGTTCAAGCATCAATTTCTAATTATTTTCTAATGAAGCATTACTTATATATTAAACAAAGGTGCAGAACAATTGAGCTACTGAGATGGGTTGACATAGATAGAATACACTAATGTGACATGCTGGCAGTTCTTAAGCAGGTAATCGAACACAGTGCAGTACTGCAGTGGTTGGTCTAAAATAAGGATGCACTCATTAAACAGAGTTCGTGCATAAAATAAGGATGCACTCATTAAACAGAGTTCGTGCATCACCAATTGAGCAGAGTTTTTTCGTGTCTTCTTACATGTATTGCCTTTGACATAGAAAATACTCATACAAAACGATGTATCACATGGTCTATGAACTAATCATCAATTAACTGCATTGTATGACAAGCTATTGATCATCAATTATATATACACAAACATGGACCAGACATACTAGCATGCAGACATGGACCGGACATACTAGCATGCAATTGGCAGATTTGATGGTTTCGGTTTTGCAGTGAAATTTGTTTAAAATTCTACTGTTTGGTTAACCTGAAAATTTCATTTTCACTGTAGGTTAGGGGGTAAACCGAAATCAAGGATACATATTCATGGCTTTATGGAAGCAGAAAAGCTATGATCCAACTAGCAAGAGAACTTATCCAGAAAATCAAGGATACATATCATCGCAAAAGATTATACAGCTTCTCTTGATGCTTTTATTAATCAGCGGGCAGCGGCCCATGCAGCAGCATGTCGATCTGGAGCTGTGGTGCTGGCAGCAGCAGGCCGTGGTGCTGGCCAATGCGTCAGACATCAGCCACTTCTGCTACTTCCAGCACCCTGCCGACCGCGAGTTCATCCTCTTCATTACCCGCACCATCCAAGATGGTTTGGGTATGCTACTCTCTGCTCTCTCCCATCCAAATCCTATCTCTGTCAACTCTCCTATTAGGCTGCACAATTCAATTTAGTGATAATGGCCTTGTGCTTATGCTTTATTTGCCTGCTTTCTGATGAGCTATGAGCCTATACTACATGCAATTACCATATTAATCCCTGATCAGTTAGGTCTTATCCTCTGTATTTTTGTAAGTTAATAACTACATGGTGAAATCAAGAGGTTTAGTGGGACTCAGGCAAAGAGGACTAGATGATCAGACTGGGAGAGGGGCAAAGAGAAGACTTTAAGATGGGGGTGGAACTTCACACGAAGAGGAATATCTGTGCTACAAACTTATGAGGGATCAGAACAATAGAGGTGTTTCTGGAAGAGGGGATAGTGGAGGTGTTGCAATTGAAAAGTGCTTCAGGTGTAAGAAAACGAGACACCACAGATCCAACTGCCCCAATCCATCCATGTGCTACAATTGTAAGGGCTCTGGCCACTTGGCACCTAACTGCCTAAGAGTAAAAGAGAACAAAGGCATGAAGTTATGTAGCTCTGGGATGCCTGGTTAACTCTCCTTATAGTATTCAAGTGCCATTAGATGAAGAAGAGATGGCAAACAGCCCAATAAGGCAATAACTACGGTGATGACTATAATTGAGGGAAAAGGATCAGTGAGTAAAGTTACAACTGAATTGCAGTACCCATAAACTCAACTTGGGACTGGCAAGTTAGGAAGTTGGCCACAGATGAATTCATGTTTGTTGTGCCATCAGCAAAGGACCTTGAGTTCCTGACAAGGCTTAAGGAGTTCAAATGCAAAATTTCAGATATGCTAGTCTCTGGAGAAAGCAGATCTAATGGTTGGGTGCTGTGATATGCTAACAACAGTCTGCTTATTTGGTGCAGGATTTCGTGGAGTTGGATAAATCAACATTACTTGGCTTTGGGCCCTATCAGGATCAGGGTAGCTTGTAAAGATCCAAAGAAATCAAGGGTTCTTCTGTGGTATTTTTCAACAAAAGGGGGTTCAAAGTTTCCTGGTTAGTGGAGTCAGAAAAAAAAAAAAAAAAAAAAAAAAAAAAAAAAAAAAAAAAAAAGATCAGTAGCAAAGAGAACTCTGAAAATGGAAAGGAAGATGACGAGGAGGAGGAAGAGGACGAACCAGATAACTACAATTTAATTTTGGAGGAATCTGGAAACCAGAATAGCAAAAATTCAGGCCTACCGCCTGAGTCTACAAAGCAAGGAGAGAGGAGAGGCAAGCAAACACATAAGCTAAATGATATTGACAGTGGCAGGTAGTCGCAGAAGCATGATCATGATACCCAAAGATTGGAGACATGGGAACTCAGGTGGGAGGATAAAGATAAGGGACAATTGCAGAGGTGATAGCAAAAATCACCACTAACCAAATGGAAATGCTTTTTGACTTAGTAGAATCAATGCTAACTGCACCTCAAATTATAGAGGATATTCCAGAAATGAGGCAGTTGAGGGGGTTTGAGGCACAGGACATTGGTAGGAAGCTACAGGGGTAAAAACAGGACACACAAAGGAGTATAGGGGAGAACAATGAGGTTCACAAGGAAAAGGGACGAATAGAACTGAATATAGAGGAGGTGGGGGTCACAGAACACCAATGACCAAATGGAAATGCAGGTCGACTCAGAAGGACCGCTGCTGACTCAGTCTCAAAATACAGAAGAGATGCCAGAGACCGAAAGGGTGGAGATGTCAGAGGGGAGGCTTAGAGATGAGAATATACAAGAGAAGATTTCAAGTCTGATAATCCAGAAAAGGGAGCTGCTACAGGAAGCTGGGAGAACAAGTGCAAGGTTCATGGATTCAGGAATGCCAATCCAGCAAAAAACTGAGAAGAGGAGGACCCAGAAGGACACCAAGGTATAAATCATAACCCTTTTACTATATTGCAAAAAGTTAGTAACAAGTATCTACCTAAAATTGCGGTACACTGTAAAATAGATTTAGGGGCTAATGAGGGGAGCATTGATGGTATAATTGAGATTTTAAAGGCCAAAGAGCTAGCACAAGCTGAAATCCTGTTTTGGGGTCACTGCTTGGCCCTTAGGTTGGTAGTGGAGGTGTGTGGAGGGGGAGGTGTTTTGTTTCCTGTTTGTGATGCTTGATTTGTAAGCTGGTATCCCCAGCAGAACCCGTGTGACGCTTTCAATGTAAGCAGGGCTATAGGCCTTTGGTCTAAAGTTAATATAGGTTCTCCTCTCTGATATATCTGTCGCTGTTGTTATCATGCTTTTGATTGTTGTAATGTCACCCCTTTGAGCTGTGTTCTTGCTGCAGTGGTTTTGGAATAAACTGATAATGCATGACCTCTCTTGTTATTGTCATATATGAATAAGATGACGTCTGTCTTGCAAAGTTTATCCATGTTCAGTATCTTCTACAGGTGATGGAAGAGTACCAGAAGACTTTTTGGAGAGTCATGGAGGACAACCAAAACTGATGCGACCCAACCTTGGCAATACTAATGATGCCCTAACCAAATATCAGGTTTGGTTCGTTTGGACCCATATCCATATGAGATGTTTTTTTTACATCAGCACTTGAGTAATAAGTATCTATCTATCTAGGGGCAGGGGCAAGAGGGCTAAAGATGTGGAAGAGAAAAACTACATAGCTGTGTTGTCTGTTTGAGCACGTTGCATTTTTTTGTTTACACACACTCATTGTCCAGAGGAATGGGTCAGAATGTTATTACATGCCGAACTGGTGGTTAGAATGTGTTCAGGGATTAGGCCAGAAGGTGACACTGGCTTTCTCAAAATGCCATGAAGATTGATGTCTACTCAATAATGACAGATTTCCTCTGTGTCAATGTATTTGTTGGTTCAGAACTTCAGAGTGACGAACTTATTGTGGTGCCAAAATAGGAGCAACAATGGTGCTTAGCGGAGAAGCGCGAGGAAGAATAAACCAAAGGGTGGGAGAGCTCTACAACAGCGACTGGTGTAGGATGAAGCAGTTGCAGCCATGCAGGCGGCATCAGGCAGCTTGTAGTTCTGCCAGGAACACATGGTTGCTAGCCAAAATGAGTGCAATCGTTTCATAATCAATGATTGAATGTTTCAATGAAGTTACATTTCTGTGCTCTGATTGTGTGAATATAGTTTGTACTTCGTGAGAAGTGATAATTGCAATCGTACGAATGCGAGAAATTAAAAACGACCACAACTAGCTATGATCGCAACTTAACTGAATTCGACCACCGAATTCAACCAGAACGCAATCGATCGAATTCAACATGAATTGGAATTCAACCAGAACGCATGCAATGCAATCGATCGAATTCAACCGGAATTGGAATTCAACCAGAACGCAATCGAATTCAACGGGAATTGAAGTACCTTGAGCAGCGTAGGCGAACAGAAGCCGGTGTTGCATATGCCGGCGGAACTGGAGGAGGCCCAACGCGAGCCGGTGACGATGATCCTCCCCGCGCGCGTGGTCCTCCTGCTCCCGGAACCGGAACGGCTTCTCCTCTTTTTGGGTTAGGGTTTGGCGATTGTGCCTTTCGGATCTCGGCGTTGATGTCCTCCTTGGCAGCAAGCTTGCACGCCAGCACGTTGGGGTTCACGAGCAGCCGGCGAAGCCCCGTCTTCTCCATCTCCGTTTGAATGTCCACAGCATTTGCTGGAGGCAGGTATGGCACCACGTAGAAGGGGCGACCCGTGCGGGTGACTGGACCAAAGTCTTCGACGCTGCCGACGAGGATGCAGCCGGTCGGAGCTCCCGCGGCTAACACCTCGACGGGGATGCCGTACCGATCCGCCAGGCTCTCCTCCATGAGCTTCCTCCGCGGCTGCTGCTCCGCAAGCAATTCCGCGGCCACCTCCTCCCCCTCGGTCGACGCGGCCACCTCACGGTTTGAGCAGGCGGCAACGACCTCCCCACCACCTCGCCCAATGCCGGCGGCGGCTCGCGCTTCTTCTTCTTCTTCTCCGGTTCGCGGTCCGCGGCCACCTCCTCCCCCCCTCGGTCGACGGGGCGGTCGACGCGGCCACCTCACGGTTGGAGCAGGCGGCAACGACCTCCCCACCACCTCGCCCAATGCCGGCGGCGGCTCGCGCTTCTTCTTCTTCTTCTCCGGTTCGCGGTCCGCGGCCACCTCCTCCCCCTCGGTCGACGGGGCGGTCGACGCGGCCGGCTCACGGACCTCCCCGCCACCTCGCCCGATGCTGGCGGCGCCCGCTTCTTCTTCTCCGGTTCGCGGTCCGCAGCCACGACCTCCCCTCGGTCGACAGGGCGGTCGACGCGGCCGGCTGATGGGTGCAGGCGGCAACGACCTCCCCGCCACCTCGCCCGATGCCGGCGGCTCCCGGGCCCGCTTCTCCTTCTCGGCCGGTTTGCGGGTGTTCGTGACGACGTCGGCATTCTGGATCGCCGGCTTCCCGCTGTCTTCCTCCGCCGCCCCCTGAGATCGCCAGCGCCGGCCATGTCGGCGGCAGCGTGGGGTTTAGGATTTCGAATTGCGGGAGGGAGGGAGCCCTGGAGGGACGTTGGGTTGGATGGTGGCGGGCGGGGAAGAAGGGGAGGACTATTTCATTTGCATTTGGAAGGGAGTTTGGACGGGATCATGGCAGCCACGCAAGCAGGAGAGGGGTACGGTGGTGCCCGTGGGGTCGGTATGGTGGGGTGGGCCCGCCGTGAAAACATAGGTCGGTCGGTCACGCTAGGTCGTGGTAAAATGGTTCAACCGTGAATTAGATTAGAAAAAAAAAGATTCATTCATTTATGCAAAAGAACACGTCTTTTCAAAATCTTTACGGACAGTTTCAAAAAAAAAATAAATACATTTTTTTAAAAAAAAATAAATAAATACAATAAAACCAATCAATCAATCAATCTTGGAAAATTGAAGCGTGGACTGAGCTATGCTTGGGTGGACAGTTTTATTTACAACAAAACTAACCACACTAACTGAGCTAAGCTTAGTTATTTTCTATGCTAATTACAATACTACAGTGTAACTTAGCCCATACGTGTACGGATTTTGATCCATTAACATACCTATGGGTAAGTAAATTAGCCCATACTCATAACCTAATGGGGTAAAAGTACAATGGGTTTCGGTTATGGGTATCTATTTCCATCCCTATGGGTTTGCCATCTATGTGGGTAGGAGGAGGTGCCGCCACCAGGCGAGAGGTCGCCGTTGCCAGGGTGGAGGGCTTCGTCGGTGCTTTTTGGGAGGCCACTATGAGATCTACATATCTGGAAAAAAAAATGTGAGAGCAGATGGAAATTACAAAGGTGGAAGAGTGACTATGTAATGCGTGTGCTATGATATTTTACGGTTTGTATGAATAGTTACACGGCTGAGGAGATGTTTCCAAGGGCTATGTGCTTTGCGGGTTTAGGTTTAAGATTGAAAAGAAATTGAGCTGGACGATCGGGCCCTCACCTACTGGAGCACTGCCATACATAGCAACATGGGTACATATGTCGACTAGAGAAGTGATTGCTTTTTGGGCATTTGATAGGGGTTCTAAATTCTCGTAGAATTTTTTTGGATATAGACTCTCTTGATTGCTTTTTGCGCATTTGATAGGGGTTCTAAATGCTTGTAGAAGTATTTTGGATATAGATTCTCTTCAAAAAAAAGTTTCCCTCATGAATCAGAATCATTTTGTGAAATTGTTTGACTAGCTTACTAGATTCTTGAAACTAGAACTAGAATCAGAAGAAACCAAATTTCAGGTATCTCTCTGAACTAGTAAAAAAACGAGAATCCGTTTCAAGTGATTTTTCTTACCATTTAAGCTCCGCGTTACTCACGCCCGACAATTCTGAATTCATGAGCACAAGCAATAACCACCGGTTGGAATGAATCAAGCAGAACAGGTAGGCTGCGCCTATCAGCAAACGCCATCTGTTAGTTTTTCCCCCATCTTCCCTCCTTGTTCGTGTTTTCCTTCTCTTTCCCAAACAGCTTAAAAAATTCCTAGATGCACCAACAATAATAACAATAACAAAAGCATTTAACCCTTGCGTTTATGGATCCCCCGTGTCCTAAATCTTTTGCACCCACCAAAGCCCAATGCCCAGTCCTAGGGCAGCAGCCCAGCATGAATAAGCCAAAGCCCAAGCAGGGACTTTATGGAACCTCAGTTCATCTCTCCCCCCCTTTTTGTCAACAAAAAAAAAAAAGTTCATCTCTACCCAAGGTTTTCAGGTATTTTAATTCATCTAACTGTTTCTGTCGAATCATAATATGCCACATCAGCAACAAAGGAAAACAAGCGGAGGTGAAAGGCAGAAAATTCTGCTATCAAATACCAGATCCCAAGTTCTTTCACAGAGGGGAAAAAACAATTTGCAGACATGCATTTCTTCTGCTTCATAGATAACCTTCGTGCAAACTCCGACTAAACCTTTGTTATAAGCACAAACTGTTCATACCACTTATTCTCCGAAAAAAATCATAGCTACAAAATTGTGAGTACGCTATTGGTATCGAGTGGAACAAGTTCTTTATTGGCTTGCTGCCGCCCATAGCGTTCCCACCCAATTGAGGTAGATGTTGGTTTTGATTTCCAACCTGGTTTCACAACTAAATGCTCCAAGGCTAATGCATTTTTGAGGATGTATTTTGCTAGTCCGACCTGGCCATGAGTTGCACAAAAACCATCTATGCAAACTTTCTTGAGATGATAATGAGGAAGATCCACTATGTCGTCCAGATCAGCATCGTCGCACATTGAATCAAAAGCAAACATCTGCAATAAAAATTTCCACTTTTTATTACTGACAAGAATATTTGCCTTTTTACCTTTATTATAAAAAGATAAATGATACATAAAAAAGGGGAGAAGAATAGACTGCACAGTGCACACAACTTATTATTAAAACAAATGGAGAATCAACTTTGGAATTATGCCCAAACAGATGTTTTTATGTATATATATATAAGCACAGTCAACACACAATTGGTAAACTGTCAACCATAATATCAACTTAGTGCGTACTCCCTCCATCCTAAAAACTGTTTTTTTTTTCTATGGATCTGGACAAATATTTATCTAGACCATAGCAAAAACGACACTCTTTTTGGACTGAGGGAGTATTAATCATAGCTTGTTAACAGTCTCACATCCTGAACATGGCACTCATCAATGTGAACACCGTAATTGACATAGAATAAAGCTTCTCATATGGGAATGGCCAAGAACGATAGAAGATAAAGATCAAATGGTCACTCCATATGGGTTTATAGAACAGATGGAGCATACAAAACATCTGTAAGGTAAAATGAATAAGGTAGAGCCGTATGACAATAACTCGATAACAATGAAATGGCAAACTGAATTTGATAAAATAAATAATGCAGAAAACCATTTACTTACATCGAAATGAAGATCCACTAAAAGTGGAGCTGCTTCCAAAAGATAAGCCAGTTGAAAAACTGAATTTGGATCAAAGCAGCTGGTTACGTCCATAGTTAAATGCCTCAACTGAATAAACTTAAGAGGTGGCTGTGTAAATCCAGACATCTGAAATAAGTTTAGTGGAAGTGAGACAACAAGATATGAAATGGAAAAGTAAAATAGTGCAGAACGTACTGAGAGGACAAAAATAGACCTTGCTCTCAATCCGAAGTTCGACACACAGAGTGTCAACTTGAGGAAGTACACATGGAATCCAAGTCATCACATATTCAAGAGTTTTGTTCAGACGGGGTCTGATAGTTGCTGTCTTAAGCTTCAAGCTTTCATTAAGATTAATCAAAGTTTGGGAACCTGTGTACTCGAATGTCATGAGATTAGGTGCATGAAACTCAATTTGACGAAAACCACAATACTCAACACATAAATATTGCAGCCGGTATAATGGCTCTTGAACACACAAAGATGGCGGCTGTGAGCACGACTGGATTCTTAACCACTCAAGTACACAGCATTTTGATAATAAGTGCTGCAAATCTTGTGATGCACTAAAAAGGACAAGTTCAAGCATTTTAAGATTTGCAAAGCCACAAAAATCAGGAGGTGGACCCAAAGTGACCCAGTGAAGCCGAAGAGCCTGAAGGTGAGATCCACTCTGGCCATCAAAAAGTTGAAAAGGGAAGTCATAGTTGTGTCGATCGAATGGGATCCTTTCAGGAGAGAGGTTGAGAACGACAACTCTTGCCTTTGATGCAATAGCAAACAAAACCCATCTGTCGATATGACGAGCATGCTCTGTCGACAAATCAAACTCAATGGCAAACTTGTTCACCTGCGTGGCGCAATGGTTTTTCAGGATGGCATCAACCCTCTCAATGAACTTGTTAGTGGTCAGAATTCTTTTCCTCGGATCAGCGAAAATTTCTTCTGTATTGGCACGACTTCCAAGCACTGTCTGAATACCAAAGTCGAGATTAGGATGGAACACACAAGCTTGTCTCCACGTGCTCGACAGCACGCACATCTGAGCAGCTTCCTTCAACGTTAATTTTGATGTTATCCTTAGAGCAATATCCTGAATGTGCAGTTTGAATCAGAAATAAAATTTAATCTAGTAGCATGTACAAAGAGCAATATTTATGCCAAGATATATATCGCATAAATACCTCATGAAGACTACTCTGGATATTAGCATTGCACGGTGCTGTTATGCTTTGAAAATCAAGCTGCCGCTGTCGTATCCTCCGAGAATTAGACTTTGATGATCTTCTTCTCTTAGTGGTGTAGTTTCCACCTGCAACCCCCATCCCTTTGATTACTTGAGAGTTGCTGCGCTCCAAGTGTGACATACTACTTGCTGGGGTGCTGTTAGCCCTGAATGAAATAATAACGATGAAAAATAACCAGTAAGCGTAATAATAATGTGTTGGTCGTCCTAACTCTTAGTCCTAACACAAATACGCTTCTAATTAGAGTGTTGTCCTAACTCCTAGTCCTAACGCAAATAGCTAAGTTAGGGTTCGGGTTGCTCGGTTTCGCACCGCGTCAAGGGAAGGGAAGGGAAGAGAACGGGTGCGCATACATACCTGGTGTGTCTTCTCTCGTCGCCGGCTAATTAAGGACCCGATCGACCAAGAAAGACCTAGCGAGGGCACCGATCGAAGAAGACCTAGCGAGGGCGGTAGCAGCGGTATCGGCCCGTCGCCGCGAGAGAGAGAGACCCAGCGGCGCACGCGGGTGGGCGGGGTGAAGGGGATGGAGAAGAAAAGGCAGGGGGAGTCCGGATCCGAGGCTGTTCTTTGCTTTGATTTCACAGCGCCGATCACCCAGACCCAGATGTGGTACGGTGGACTGGCGTGGAGCCCTCGTTATCCGCATCGTTCGTTCGTTTCAGCTGCCAGATCGATCGTCCTCATAACGACAACTCACAGTTTGATTTGATGGTGCAGTAATAAGTGAATAAAAACTTTTACTCAAAAAAAAGTGAATATAAACTTTTTACATTATTAGTAAATACGATGATAATTTAAACATTCTATTCTTGCAATATTTTTCAGTTTTTTGGATTCCTTTTTTTTTTTTTGGTTTCCTGGTCTATCTACTATAATAACTAGTATAGTGCCCGTGCTAACGCTACGGATTCATCTCGAGGGTGCACTTAAAAACAAAAAAATGACCAGATGTAAACGGTTAAAGTCTCACTAAATTTTATTTAACCATGTATATTATCGGGAGAACCATCGTGCAGAACAAATCACAATAAAGTCTGTTATCGCATATTACATCTCATTTATTTGTCGAAGTAGAATTTGGAGTTTCAGGGATATTTTGAAACTTCAAGCAAAAACACGGATGATGACGATTCTCCTGCAGTGGCTATGGTGTGATGAACGGAACTGTTTCATAGAAGAAGGAAAGCTCAGAACTGCTGTGAATGTCGCATATATATCGCATCAGCTTTAACTGATTGCTTTCAGAACAAAGTGACAGTCCCTCTGTTGTCGGATTCTCGTCAGACAAGGAAGTGGAGCATCAGGCTGGCATCGGCAACTCCACGATGAGACAAGGAAGTGGAGCATCAGGCTGGCATCGGCAACTCCACGATGGCAAACACAAAGCAGCAGACTTGCACATGTACACCTACTCTTAATCCTAGCGAGTAGCGACTCGAGAGTAAATTTCCTAGCCAAAGCTAGTTATCGTATTGTGCACGTCATAAAAAATTGGGGAATCAAGCCTGACACAAGACCAAATAATTTTCATCTTGTTTCATACTCAAAACTGTCTGAGAGCATGATATGCAATGAAGCAAAAGTATTTCAGTAACATATTCCCAACAAAATACATGGCCGTATAGCTTTCTTGTCAGTAAGGTGAGCAATGAAGCAGCTACAAGCAAGCCAACAAAACTTTCCCAAGTCTTATGCATTAAATTAAAATAACTAGTTTTCTGCATTCCATAAATTTAAAATTTGTGCAGTCCTTGTCGCTTGCAGAGCACACATCCACAGAAGCATCTGCCCATGGCAGTCTTACATCGCGCCCTGTTCCTACAGTTGTGGACACAAATACATTAGCAGTACATAAAACAAATTAATATAGAAACTGTATGATGATAACATGGCCAAAAATATCATATCATGCGGCTGCTGATACCTGAATATTTTCATGAATATTTATTATTGATAAAAAATCTGGAGTATGCCCACCATTTGTCAACAGTTTAGGACGTCTTTATAGACAATATTTTTAGTGATGTTCCCGGCGGACTCCAAATCTTGATTTGGTCTAGCCAGAACTCTTGTAGTTGATCTTGACACACCCCTTGACAGTCCAACATACAGCTGCCCGTGTGAGAATACAGGTTCTGGAAGGTATCCCTACATTTGGTATGGTTTGCCCTTGTGCTTTATTTATTGTCATTGCAAAACTTAGCCGAATTGGAAATTGTTTCCTCTTGAGTTTGAAAGGGAGTGAAATATCATCAGATGGAGACATAGGGATCCTAGTTATGAACACTCTCCTTCCTTGATGTTGCCCACCAACGATTTCACAGTCAATCGCATTGTCTTCGAATGATCTGACCATCAGTCTTGTTCCATTGCACAAGCCATTGTTAGGATCAAGATTGCGGAGCAGTATAACAGGGCAGTTGGGTTTTACCACAAGCACATGTGGAGGGAGCCCATTTGGAGTGATGGAGTTTAGAAACTCAATTGGGTAGTTGTTTCTTGAATCATCATCAACAGTGTCAAAACTATGATAAACCTTCTGTTCTCCTGGAAACATGGCAATCATCTTTGAGTTGAGTTGATCAACATGCTCATTTTTAGTTGACAGGATTGCACGTGTGCTCATATACTCCTCTGATCTCGCATTTTGCTCAAGTGATGGGAACACATGCTGAATAAGTGTATTTATTGAGATGTCACTGTTCTCTGTATAAGGAATCACGATATCTTCTGGCAGGCGAACATAATCATCTCCGATGGTTTCTTCAGTTCCATTCCCAATTCTAAGGAGATAACTTGAAAACCATGGGTCTGCTTGAGACCTCATGTTTACTGTCAATCTTATTTTCCTTATATTTTCCCACAAATAACTTCTCTGCAGAGAAGCATCTGTTACTTGCGCTCTGCAGAGAACACTTGGCTTTTTTTATTCAACACATGTTGTATGATTTCATCAAATCCTGCTCGTTGCTCCATGTTAAGAGATTGATATAAATCCAAGTGTTCTTGGTGTACAGGTATGGATAGCTCCTCTCTGACCTCTCTCTTCTTCTGCTAAGTCTGTGTGCACTTTCACTGGAACCTGATGACAATTGTTGTTATATGTCATTATTAAAAAAAACTCAGTAAAGAATGTAAATCGGGCGGAGCTTTATGTCACCTGGATCCTCATTTTGTTGGCTCCTTCTGATATAGTTATCGTTTCGATGCAACCATTCGGGGGAATGATGAGGGCCTTGGTTTTCTAGGCTTTGAATCGAAGGTGGCCCATTTAAAACCAGAACCGAGGCACGCGATGATGGCGGAGTGAAGGCTGCGGAAGACGCCGTTGGAAACGGTGTTTGTGTCCCCAGTCCGGAGGATGAAGATGCCATATCACCCTTTCGCCGCGCATATGCCTCACGCTTCTTCCTATTATTTTCTTCTCTTTCTTCAGTGGTTTGTTGAGCCTTTACCCTAGCGCGGTACTCACGTTGTTTCCTGTTCCTTTCTTCCCTCTTCCGCTGTTCCTCACTGGAAGCTGCTCGACATGGTGTTATTGAGATAATATGTACATGGTATTGTTTGGAAGGTTGTACAAATTTGTGTTTATATTTGTACCTGGTGTATCGAGGTTGGTTATGTCACTCAAGGCAGTGCATCCGTCTGATGGCGTGCCTATTTAGTCTTGCCTTTTTCTTGGAAAAAGGTAAATCATAAAACTAAAATAAAGATTGATTACAGGCTTAAAGGATTAAAGGAACAATAAAACAAATTTTGCTTAACAAAATCAGGCACCTGTCATCAGAGTAACACATTTTGTACTGTATAAAAAGCCAATAACGAATATTCAGTTGGTCTAGAGTAACACAATTTGTTTATTTCCCCATGACGAATTAAGGGTGCATACAGAATTGGCATTCTTGTGCGTAACATCAGATTCTCACCATTTCATGGCCGGCGCCTAAATATTGCAGATTAAAATAGCTCAAATTTTTTAGTAACTCATGAACACTTTTACCATGTCAAAATTCAGTTACTTCTTTACTAATCTGAAGTCTAGATAGCAGCCTTATCGTAAGCCATGGATTTTGAAACGACAACAAGAGAAACAAGAAAACTGAGCACACGGGCTTACTTCTATATGCAGGCACCCCTATTTCAATCAGGCTGCTGCTCAATCATCAAACAGATTAGTATTTCAAACAGGGCGGCAAAGGATCAATTTCATGGATGGTAGGTGATACATGTTCAGTCATCAAAGACAAATATTCAGGAAAGAAAAATCATTTGCACATCACGAGAATATTCAGTCATCATTTTTATTGGTGCTAGGTAAGACTTGTTCAGTCATAATAGAAGTCAAGTTTCAGAAAAGAAAACTCATTTGCACATCACTGCAAATTCAGTCATCACAGCAATTTATTGCATGCTGGCACACGGAGATGTGAAATTCGTCACCCAGTATTTACACGTACACACATGTAATTAGATCAGATCCAAATAGAAATAGCCAGTTAGCCTAAGAGGGTTTCGGTGCTGCAAATTCAGTCATCACAGGAATTTACTGCATGCTGGCACACGGAGATGTGAAATTCGTCACCCAGTAATTAGACGTACACACATGTAATTAGATCAGATCCAAATAGAAATAGCCAATTAGCCTAAGAGGGTTTAGGTGCTCCGACACAGCAAGTTAAGAAGAGAAGACGGCAGACCTGGTGGTTTTCCTCGCCGAGAAATAGGTGGAGAATGGGAGTCGTCGAAGGTGGTCCGACACAGCAGCACACACTGGATCGTGTCTCCGCGATCTCGCTGGATCGGCGCGGCCTCCGCGAACTTGTGGCGGCGTCGGCGATCGGAGACGGCGCGGCCGCCGCGATCTTGCGGCATCGTCGACGGCGATTGTCCGCGCGTCGTCGCGGTGTACGCGATTGTTCGTCCCGCGGGAGGGCACGTATTTGAATTTTTGATTGATGAATGACGGAGAGGTGATGATGGAGCGCTGATGACGGAGCCGCACGCCCCGCGCACGTCGTGTTTGATTTGCGTGGTGAGGGAGGAGGACCATACACGCGATCTGGACCGTCCGTGCGTGGGTGAGTAAGGAGACAGAATGATCAGAGCAGATCTGGACGCTTGGTTTTGATGGTGTGGGATTTCCTGGGTAAGTTTTGGCGTGTGGGTGTAGGAGGAGCTCCTCAGTGGGGGATGTTTTTTGGGGTGGACTTAGAAAAAAAAATCCAGTGCATTAGTAGGGTGATTTGGAATCAGTGATGAGTTTCCATACTTTTGTAAATATATAAATAATAACCCCGTACAGTAAACTTCTTATATATGTGCTATAAATTGGAATCATGGAGCCATGGCATTTCAGGGAGGTCCCACGCGTCTGGACGAAGGAGTCGGGTGACGCTACATTTTTTACTCTCCTGATTACAGATAGTACTAATTAATATAATCGAGGACAGAGCTACATACAAGGAGCGGAGGCTCTTGAACCCATTATATTTGGTAGACAACGGAATCGCGGAGCTGCGCATAGAGTAGCTCTAGAACCGCTACCAAATTAATGGGGCAAAAAAAATAATCTTTTGTGGTGGCCGGCTGGCCTCTGTAAAGTAAATGAACTTCCCTGTGATCCTTGCTCTTTGCGGTCCTTACTTGAGAATTGGTCGCCACCAGGGCTTCCTTGACCTTGTTGAGGTTATTTAGCGCTGAAATTTACGTTCACAAAAAAAAAAAAAAAATAGCGCTGAAATTAAAAGCTATTCGATTTTGTGGTAGTCAATAAATGATCGATAGTGCAGCATATATATGTACACGTGCTCACCTTTATCTTTCCTTGAGGTTTAATAATATTTTTACAAAGCCCACCAATTTCCCCTATACACAATGGAGAAGAACGGAGGAACTGTGGGACCGGCCGGTGGCATGCCTGAACTGAAGCCGGCCTTTCTCTTGCATGCAAAGAACTAGAAGCACGAATTGTGTTGTTACAGTACATTAGAAGATTGTTGGACCGTCGGATGTCTAGATTTGAGTAGTACGGCCGTACGGGCTGCTTTGATAATTCAGGATTAAAACTGAAATATATAAATTGCTAATATATGGCATTTCTCATGATCTCTCTGGATTAAAACTGAAATATATGAATTGCTAATATTACATCAAGTTTAAACATAAATGGCTCTGGTCTGGTGGTGGTGGTGGCCTGGTTACCACGCACCTTGCGGGGAATTCTTTGCTCGTATAGTATGTACAGAAACAGATAATGTGTTTCTGAGTATGTTTGGAATTTTTGTTTGTAGTATGCATATAGCCATGTATGCATGCATGTGATGTATGTGCATGATCAGAAAAACGAAAACAAACGGTTTGCGGATGGTCGTGCAAGTGATTGTCTGGTCAATTGGGCAATTGGCCAACATGTGATCCACAGTTTTTTTTTTTTTTTTTTTTTTTTTTTTTTTTTGAAACTATGCATGTGATCCACAGCTTTGGTACTACTGAAACCTGCCTGAAGAAGTGCAGATGCATACGCATTCTAGCTGCTACTAGGGACATGCACGTGCGATGCGTGCCAAGATGAACTAGTCTATATATACACACGCGTTGCGTGCTATATATAGCATCTCCCTTTGGTACGGTGCGGCACGCTTTTGTGGCAATGAAGCTTGCGACCTGACCAGTTCCTCGTTCTTGCGTCGTGCCCAACAATCTTAACCGCTACCGCACGAGGAGTATTAGTTACTATTATATACGTATTTATTTAATTATAAACTGACAGCAGCAAACCAGAGAGAATGTGTCAACGCTAGCTGATTCGGAACTGTTTGTCTGTCGTCTTCCAGCGCAACCTACCTTGGTACGTACAGACGTACAGTACGTACAAGAAAGGTTGGAAGACTGCTAGTTTATTCAATCAATTCCTCATATATATTCCTGCATTGTATACGTACCGACCAATAATCAAATACTGTATATAACTACGCAGCTGGAATTCGTTTCATAAAAAAGGAAAAGAAAAGAAAGAAATGCAGCTGGAACCACGCACGATGCAAATGTACGTGTATATAGCAGCAGCATTGTTGTCTCACACGCTCCAACAACCTATACTACCAAAGTTAGCGGAGGAGGCTTCGAGGACGGATGGACAAGCTAGCTAGCTGCTTCCAAATGGACTCATGAGCTCATGGCATAGATGTGGAAGGGAATAAGAAAAAAACCATGGTAGAGGTAACGCCAAGCAGCGCCTGCCGTTGCAAAATCAACAAACATTGCCCTGAAAAAATAAATTTCTTAAACCAAAATTTTTATATTTTAACTGAATTTCTTAAAAAAAATGACATCAAATTAGTACTATTAGAGTATCTCCAAGAGCCTTTCTAAACTCTAATCTCTAAATCTTCATTTAAAGAGTCATTGAGCAAAAATCGTTTTCTATATCTTTGTACTCTCCAACAGCTATTTTATATCTTGTACTCAGTCTCGAGAGCCATCCTTGCTCTTCATCTTCGGCTAGCGAGAAATCTAGAATAGAGGATATCTATATTTAGATATCCAAATAATAATGAGGCTGTTGAAGAGTATTTTTTCCACCAAAATCTCTGTTCCTGCAAATTAGGACTGATATATATAAAGAGCTTCTTGGAGATGCTCTTAGATATAGTGTACAATATGTTTTTATAGTATGCTTATTTTGTGTCATAGATATTGTTACTCTTTTTCCTATAAAGTTAATTAAACTTAAGATAGTTTGATTTGTATGGTTTCTAGGAATTGAATTATTTGAAGATGGGAGAATAAACCGTTTTCTTTTTTTTCCTCATTCAATGAGTATAGTACGTCCCAGCAGCCACCAACTCCTTAAATAATTTATTTTCTTTTAGTATTATTAGGGTCTATTTGGATACCATATAAATTATGGAAGGTGTGACTTCTAAAAAAGCTAGATTGTTACAAGCTAGAGATTATATAGAAGCTAACTTGAAGGTTGTTAGAAGCTAGATTAAAGAAACTAAAGGTCACATAATTTCACCCGATCGGCAACTTAAGGTTTAAAAATGAACTCTAATACTCAGGCTAACAAATCCGCTGAGGATTGCTAGAGTTTAGGGTTCAGAAACGAATTCGGCATCCTGGGTGGGCTTAGAAGAGGATTTGATGAATCGAGGGGCAGAGACTGGACTGACGGTGGTGGTAGAGACGAGGTGGCGGTGGCAGTGGTAAAGAAGAAACCTATGCACCTAGCAGAGGCAGAGGAAAGACTAACATATATATATATATATACATACATAGAAGAACGAGAGGTGAGCGATGAATATAATCCTGATCCAACGGTTCAAAAATGGTGTTTATTGCCCCTAAACCACTCACCTCATAGTGGACAAGTTCAAATAGTTTACTATCGTGGACATAGTATAGTATGTCCAGCTGAAAAGGTCCTCCTAGCTGGTATGCATGCATGCATGCTTCTCTAAC
The DNA here is from genome assembly GCA_015844335.1 of Chrysopogon serrulatus. NCBI lineage: Eukaryota > Viridiplantae > Streptophyta > Magnoliopsida > Poales > Poaceae > Chrysopogon > Chrysopogon serrulatus. Next base: position 58,953 of record JADLZL010007007.1, on the reverse strand, counting down.
TCTGCCTACATCCTCTGTCAAAACACATACCAACTCCTGCATCATATCAAAAGAAAAATTGAAGGAAAAAAAAAACACTACCATGGCACCTGGTCTCAAGAAATATCATTACCAATTCCACCGTATTTCATTTTACACTATACAACAGCAGTAGTGAAATTCTGAAATGTAAAAAGCGTGAGATGACCGTTTCCTCCCTCGCTCGACCCTGTCCCTTTCCGTCGTCTCCCTCCCCTCCATCATTTCTTCTTCGTCGTCGCCGTCGCCGTCGTCACCACCTCACGCGCTGCTACTCGATCTCATCTCATCCCTCTCGCCTGGCCCATACGTCTCCATCAACGCGGCCCCGTCGCCCTCACGCGTACTCCTACATACATAAACACGCAGGCGACGCAGGCTGGCAGGCATTATTCACTCTCCCTCCCACGCGAAACCTCCTCCGCCTCCACCCCCGCGCGCGCTCGCCTGCTGCCTCGGCCGCCGTCGGCTCAGTCAGCGGCCGGCGCCATGGCCGACCGCGTCCACCCCATGCCATCTCCCTCTCCCTCCTCCACCCCGCTCCCACTCCCACCACGGCGACGGCGACCCGACGACCATCAATATCATCAGCAAGCCGACGCTTCCTACGCCGCCGACGCTTCCTTCGCCGTCGATGCTTCTTTCGCCGTCGACGCTTCCTTCGCCGCCGACCTCGCCGACGACCCCGAGGCGCCGGCGGCGGCGTTGCCGGCCGAGGAGGAGACGACGCCGCTGCACCCGTCCTTCTTCCACGACCGCGCGCTCTCGAGCTCGCCGCCGCCCGGCACGTCGTACATCGTGCAGGTGCCCAAGGACCAGGTCCTCCGCGAGCCGCCCCCGGACCGCGCGCGCCTCTACAAGAAGCTGGCCGGCCGGCCCGCCCGGCGCCGCCGCCTCCGCCGCGCCTGCTGCCTCTCCTGCGCCGCGCTCCTCCTCATCCTCCTCGCCGCCGCGGCGTTCGTCGGCGCCGTCTACCTCGTCTTCCGCCCGCGCGCGCCGTCCTTCTCCGTGCCCTCGCTCGCCATCCGCGGCCTCGACGCCGCCGCCCTCGCCTCGCCGCCCGCCGCCGGCCTCTCCCCGGCGCTCGACGCCGCCGTGCGCGCCGACAACGGGCGCAACAGGAAGGTGGGCGTGGAGTACCGACGCGGCGGCGACGTCGCGGTGTCGTACGCCGGGCAGCGGCTGGCGGCGGGCCCGTGGCCGGCGTTCCGACAGGCGCCGCGGAACGTGACGGTGGTGACCGCGGCGATGCGCGGCCAGGGCGTGCAGCTCACGGACGCGCAGAGGAGGCAGCTCGCCGCCGAGCGGGCCGCGCGCGCCGTGCCGCTCACGGTGGAGGCGACGGTGCCCGTGCGCCTCCGGTTCGGGAAGGTGCTGAGGACGTGGACCGTCGATGTCAAGGCACGGTGCGAGGTCGCCGTCGACAGGCTGGACGGGAACGCGACGGCGGTGAACAGGGGGTGCAAGGTCAAGGTCAAGCCGCTATGGTGGTGGTGGTGATCACCGCCACCGGCAGCGGCGGCGATCGTGTCCATACGAGTTGTTAATGCCGCCTAATTGTAGACGGCTAGTAATTATTAGTTACAGTACTGCTCTAGCAGCGACGGTGCATTCTGCATTGAACACAGAGATCACTTCTTGGAATATTTTTATTTACCTGTGAAGTAAATTGATTTCTATAAGAAGTAGGAATCCTTTTTTGTGGGGAGTGTACTGAATGCTACATTGTTGCTTATGTAAAATGGTGAAAATTAATAATATAGATAGCTTTAAGCAACTGTACTGAGAAAAGTAAATACTATGAAAGGATCTTTTCGTGAAATTTTGAAGTTTGAAAAATCCATAAACTACAAAACTCTAAAACTGTCATGTAAATTTTATCTTCATCTAAGTTTTTTGATTGAGACAAGTAGTTTTGCAAAAAATGAAATCCAAAAAGTTAAAGAAAATCCTTCCTCGTCTAGAAGTAAGTGGGGCCGCTTCTAAAAGCAAATGGGCCGGCTCTTATGGAATTACATTTATATTCCCAAATGCAAATCTTCCTAATCTGCGTAACCTGATATTTGTTGTCTTTACATTTTAAAATGGTATGCATGACCAATTGACCAAATATTTACATTTGATTAGATATAAGAGCACTTATTACGGTGTCATACATGTGTTGCTTCCTTTTTCTTGCATTTCTCAAGCAATTGCATCTTTGCAATTGTACCGACGACTAAACTAGCGCTAGGAACCATGGGATTTTTTTTATTTTTATTCCTTTTTTTAAATTAACTGCATTTATAATCACGTCCAAAAACTTATTGCACGAGGTGGCCCCCTTTGGTCGCGCCACCCCCCTGCCTGGCGTGACCAAAGCACCGTGTCACGCCCGTGCATGTGGCGTGATTGGGGCGCCACGCTGCCCAGTGTGCCGGGCGCATGCCGACGTGGAAGACGCCGGGCCCACCCGTCGCGCTGCATGCATGCGGCGTGACAGGCCGTCCACGCCCGCTGGGGCGGCGCGACGGCCGCTAGGGTTTGGCGCGGCCGAAGGTCCATGTAACACGGCCCGTCACGCCCGCCCGCTGGCGCGACGAGCGGATTTAGGGTTCGGGGCGGTTTCTTTTTCCTCTCTTCCTCCATTTCCTTTCTTCCCAGCCTCGTCCGCCCGAACGCCGGGCGCCGCCTCCCGCCGCCCCGTTCCCGGCCTCCCCTTCTCCTACCGCCGCCGCCCAGCCCCCCAGAGCCCGCGCCGCCGAGGGAGTTGAGCGGCGACCCCGGCGGCTCCTAGGGCCACGGCGGCCCCCTCGGGGTGCACGAGCAGGAGGCTCGTGCGCCGAGGCGCCAGCGCCGCCACCCGCCCCCCACCTCGCCGAGGTGCTTGTCCGGCTCTTCCTCTCCTCGGATTCCTCATCTAGGCCAAAGGTATAGCCTTATACCCGTGATTTTATGGTTTATTGGGATTGGATGTCTATTTTAGGATGAATGAAAATGTGCTTGATGTGGAGTTGTGTGTCATCGATTATTATAATTTTGTACGTAAATTCGATGTATCATATGCTATGCTCGTGGAATTGACGTTTAGAAGTTGTTGCATGGACGTGAGTTTAGTTTACATGGAGGTTTTGCATAGGAGTAGTTTTATGTTGCAAACGATAGGTGTGGTTGAATTCTCGTTGATTTGTGATTTGATTAGTCGCTTGGTATTTTGTAGATGGACCGGTTAGTGAGATTGTTTGATGGTGGCAAGGTGAAATTGAATGGGGAGTTTGAAAGCATGCATGATCAAGTTGAATTCTTTAGTGCTACACCTAGCTTTGATGAATTGGTTAGCAAATGCCACGAGAAATTTGGGTGGCCACTAAATTTGAGGGGTAGATTTGACTGTGGGAAGGAAAGAGCTCATTATGTGTTGATGCCGTTGACATGTGTGGATGAATGGAACAACTACAGAGATGTAGTGAAGAGTAGTAGTGTTAGGTGCTTGGAAGTTGTTGTGGAGAAGGGTTGCAATCCAATAAACTTGCCTGTGGATATTGAGTTGGATGTAGATGCGGTAGATAACGGAACTCAAGAGGAATCACCAGACCTGGTAGTTGGTAGTGAAGTGGTTAGATCAATGAATTTGGGTCTCTTGAATGATGAATTTGATGTAGATGACATGTTAGAAGATTTGGAGGAAGGTGGCATGGAAGATGAGTTAAGTGATTTAGATGACGATTCGTCGGGGGCAAGTTCTTCCGAGGATATTTTGGAGGATGAGTATAGGTCCGAGGATAGTAGCTTCGATGACAGCGACTATGCTGGGGTATCTTTGATGGAGTCCTATGGAGTTGTTGGTGATGGGTCTTTGAGAATGGAGTACAATGACTATGAACTTAGGCAATTGAAGATGGTACATGTGGAGGTACCTTCGTACCTAACTTCATGGACATTTCTATGGTTGATGAGGCAATATGTGACACAGGTTTGACATCTTTGGCCGAGGCAAAGGCTCGAGAGTGAGGATATTGAGATAAAGAAAGGCATGATGTTTGATACCTTAGAGTATCTCCAATACTTTCTCGATGGACTATGCGAGTTAGGTATCATAGGCCATATTACGTGACCCATTCTCGATAGGAACAAGAGGTATACCGTGTTATGCAAGCAAGGCTGCCATTGGGGGTATGGGCACGGAAACAGAGAAATGGAAAGTGGAAGATTCGCAACGTTAGGCAACCTCATAAATGTCGAAGTTCAAAGCCGAAGGGTGTACATGCCCAAAGCACCGCCAAATATCTTGGGCGCCGCCTTGTTGGTCTCGTTAGGGCCGATAGTGACACATCGGTTTCTTCAATTATCGAGACCATATTTGGTTTTACAGATATAGAGTTAAGTACTCCAAGGCTTGGAGGGCAAAGCAATATGCTATTAAGTTGTTATGGGGCGATTGGAAAGAAGCGTATAACCAAGTTCCTAGGATTCTAAGTGCGATGAAACATTTTAATCCTGGGATGAGGTCGTTTCCTTGCTCCGGTCGCATTGTGACCGACGTGGATGGCTTTCCAAAACATGTTTTGCAAAGGTTTTATTGGTCTTTCCCTCGGTCGGGCGGAGGCATTCAAGTATTGTCGTCCCATAGTACTTGTTGACGGCACCTTCTTGACAGGGAAATATAGGGGTGTGTTGATGATTGTTGTTGGAGTTGACCCAGACAATCAACTAGTCCCTTTAGCATTTGTGATAGCTGAGGGTGAGAATGATGACAGCTGGTGTTGGTTCATGAAGTTAGTGAGACAATTTGTCCTCCCTCATTATACCAAGATATGCATGATTTCAGATCGACACCATGGGCTGCTGAAAGCTGCCCAAGAGCAAATAGGTGAACGGTCACCTCTTGAGCATCGATGGTGCATGAGGCACTTTGCAGCCAACATATGGAGAAGACAGAAGAAGAAGGAGGTCGTGCAGAAACTAAAGCATATCGACAATCAACTGTCATGCGGTCTGCCATGTTTCTTGAACTTGTAGTTGGTGGCTCTGTCAAAGTCATCACCAAGCATATTCCATGTCTCAATGGATGGGCCTATAATACTGTACTTCATGCGGCAAGTTTGCCTGGCATTGTGCAGTTTAATCCTCTGCCTTTCATTCATATAAGGCGAACGCACTTTCTTCTCGTACACTTCCGCCCACAACTCTCCACGACCAGGAAAATCCTCCCAGTCACATGTCTTCCCCTCCTAAGCAAAACAAGATCACAAAGCAAATCAAACGCTTCACACAATGTATTAACAAATCGGACGGGTCATAACTAAGTGCACTCACAAATAACTCATTTGGACCGCCGAAAGCATTCCCACGATAGTGGCCCCACCCCTAGCTCGAAGGAACTACTCCTTCAGCGAGCCTTAATGCCACATTTGCATTTACGGTCCGGCAACTTCAAGCATGGCCATGTCTTCGAAAATATAAACTCTTTAACCTCCTCTTCAGAAGGCCAATGTGATCTGGGCCCATAGACGTACTCGTCAAAGTCGCAAGCCGGAAATCCACGCTGAAATGGATAATATTTGCAACCATTGTGTTATACTTTCAACAAGCGCATATGACATCAACAATAACAATAATCAAAATAACACTTACATTGTCACGTTGACCACAACGGAAAAACGGAGTGAACATTCCATCCTTACTTGGTTCTTGCGGAAAAAGCAACCTTCCCACAATGGGCGGTGAGGAGGATTGTTCAGCCGCTCAGCTTCGTGCAAAACACCGCTCAATCCCACTCATAGGAGGAGGATTCGAGGGGGGAGGCACCCACCTCTTAAACTCGGGATATGGATAACTCTTCCGGGGGTTGTAAGGAAAGAACATGATGCGTCTGTCTAACATTTCATCACCATCCAACCACCGGTAGAAGTCGCATCCATTTATACCTCCAACCGAGGGGGGTTGTCGAAATTGGCAACAGAAAAATGCCCGCCCGAAGACCTTGGATGTCTCGACCCTTCACGAGGCCTGTACACCACAAAAACACTTGGGGACCGGATCACCTTCAACGAATGGAACATCTATGTTGTCGTGGACGGGCGGATGGTGCACGAAACGATCCTCATCGCCAACCTCCATCAAACCTATTATTTAGTTATATATACAAACATCACTATCTTTAAACCATGTAAACTAAAGGCACCAACAGAAAACATAATTACACCTAGTTTTAAATAAGCCACCTACTTCAAATGCAAATAATTCATAGTATGAGTATGACAAGATCATGTGCAAATAATGTACCACTATAAATCACACATACATTCAAAACCTAGAACATTCTACATATCCACTACAAACCTAACCCTAACAAATTTCATAAGACAGAGCCATCATACCAAACAATGATAAACTAATGTCAGTAGATGTGTAAAACACAGTCCTCAAAACCACAGCAGTCAAAACCACAGCAGTCCACACAACAGCAGTGTAAACTAAAGCAATGTAAACCAAAACTACAAATCACACATACATTCAAACCCTGGAACATTCTACATATCCACTACAACCCTAACCCTAACAAATTTCATAAGACAGAGCCATCATACCAAACAATGATAAACTAATGTCAGTAGATGTGTAAAACACAGCTATCAAAACCATAGCAGTCAAAACCACAGCAGTCCACACAACAGCAGTGTAAACCAAAGCAGTGTAAACCAAAACAAAAACATAATAGGATTCACTAGGCTTACCTCAAAGACCAAATGGTACCAACCAAAAGTGCTTAATCAATTTTGGCCTCTTCAATGGACAAAAAGGGAGAAAAGGAGGAGAGAAGGCAGGAAGAAATGCTGCTCACGAGTGAAGAAAGAAGGGAAGTGGGGGGGAGAGAGTATGGAAAAAGTGGCTTTACAGGAGGGAGGCTCGCCGCCGCGCCGCACGGGGCCGGGCGTGACGGGCCGTGTTACATGGGCCTTCGCCACGCTGATCGTCACGCCAGCCCGCCTGGCGTGACGGACTGTCACGCCAGTGCATGCGGCGCGACCGGGTGGGCTGGCGCGTCTTCCACGCCGGCATGCGGCGGACGCTGGGCAGCGTGGCGCCCCTCGCCACGCCACATGCACCGGCGTGACACGTTGCTTTGGTCACGCCAGGCGGGGTGGCGCGGACCAAAGGGGCCACCTCGTGCAATAAGTTTTTGGACGTGATTATAAATGCAATTAATTTAAAAAAAGGAATAAAAATAAAAAAAAATCCCATGGTTCTGCAACCCGGGAATGGAAAAAGATCTTGATTCGGTCGTGCGTCTCGAATGTACTGGGCCGTCAGGCCTACTAATCTGGACTGGATTTTTCCCCACATTTCATATTTTTAATTTATTAATTCGTTTTTGCAAAATAATAATAATAAATAAATAGACCCAAATTTTGTAATTATACATATACTACCTCCTCATCCCCCTTTGACATGGCGAGATTTCAGGCTCGCTTTCTTATCCAGCGAGAACTGAGCCCTCTGTCAATTGAAATGGTGACAGTGACAAGATTTCCAATAAATTGAATCGGCTGAATTATAAGTATCGCCAAAGAAAAAAAATCTGCAGCCAACAATTTAATCGGCTGGGCAGTAGTAGTGCGTAGCCGGCCATCACCCACTGTGTTGACCCGTCCAAAGATATTAGAACAGTAAGCTGAGCAGTCATAGAAGCAACCAACAAAGGAACTCAATTACATACCATACGAATTTAAACAACAATTATCCAAATTATATATCAGTTTGGAACATGAAACAGGTATGTATAAATGGATTCGTATTCAAAGAAGATATATTGATTCTTTAACAAACAATAATATACAATAAAAGAAACTAACGGTCAAAATTTATTTTGTTTGATTTTTTTTTTTTCATGATAAAAACAGGCTTCTCGTTCGGGGACTGAGGGAGTAGACTAGCAAAAGCTTTCTACCCAAAGTCAACTAGTCAAGTCAAGTAGAGCTCCATAACCTTCCACAGTTAACAGTTGTACACCTCTGGCTCCCAATCCCAAACACTTCTAATCATACGGCAAAACACAGGATCGGAAGTTCAGAGCAGCAACACACACACACATGGATTATTCTAAATCTCCATCTCCCCGCCATGCACATACACTCCTGCTGTGTGCCATCCTCATTTTTCTGTCAAACAGCTCAACCTTCTCCTCAGCACAACCTGGCAACAGCTCAGAGGCTGATCGCCAGGCCCTGCTCTACTTCAAATCCGGCATCTCCAGCGACCCTCAGGGCGTCCTCAGATCATGGAGCACCGACTCGCTCAGCTTCTGCAGCTGGCGAGGCGTCAGCCGCAGCTCCAACCTCCCTGTCCGGGTGGTGTCCCTGGACCTAAGGTCCGTGCAGCTCCAAGGAAGACTGCAGCACGGTTGCATGGCGAACCTCACTTCGATGGTGCGGCTGGATCTGTCTGGCAATTGTCTTTCTGGAATCATACCTGAAGAGATAGGTGTGCTTCCGGGCCTCCAGACTCTGATGCTTGCCGGCAACAACCTTGCAGGTAGCATCCCTCTGTCACTGGGTGCAGCAGCTTCTCTTAGGTATGTTAATCTTGCAGAAAATAATCTTACCGGACATATTCCTGATTCCGTACCCAAAGCTTCATCGCTTCGTGTGCTGAACCTCTCAACGAATTCCCTAACTGGGGAGACCCCAGATACCCTATTCAATAGTAATTCATCCAACCTTGTCACGGTGGACCTCCAATTCAATTCTCTTGTTGGAGAAATCCCTTCCTTCCAAAAAACCACATCTCTGCAATTTCTTGGCCTTACTGGAAATAAGCTTACTGGAAGGATACCAGCAACCTTAGGAAATGTTTCATCCTTAAACACCATCCTGCTAGCAGAGAACGCCTTGTCAGGATCGATTCCAGAAGCCTTGGGCCATATCCCAAACTTGACCTTTCTAAATCTAAGTTACAACATGTTATCAGGGAATGTCCCTTATTTCCAGAAAACCACGTCTCTGCAATTTCTTGGGCTTACTGCAAATATTCTTTCTGGAAGGATACCACCATCTTTGGGAAATATTTCATCCTTAAATACCATCCAGCTAGCACAGAATAACTTGACAGGATCGATTCCAGAAGCCTTGAACCATATCCCAAACTTGACCTTTCTAGATCTAAGTTACAACATGTTATCAGGGAATGTCCCTTATTTCCAGAAAACCACGTCTCTGCAATTTCTTGTGCTTACTGCAAATATTCTTTCTGGAAGGATACCACCATCTTTGGGAAATATTTCATCCTTAAATACCATCCTGCTAGCAGAGAATAACTTGACAGGATCGATTCCAGAAGCCTTGGGTCATATTCCAAACTTGAACATTCTAGATCTACGTTACAACATGTTATCAGGGAATGTCCCAGCAGCGATATACAATGTCTCATCACTCATATATCTTGACTTAGGCAACAATTTGCTTGATGGGCAGATACTTCTCAACACTGCCAACTCATTCCCAAACCTCATGTCACTGATCATGAGTGGCAACAGATTCAGTGGAATGGTCCCAGCTTCACTTGCCAACATGTCAAAACTGCAAGAAATTGATCTCTCAAGTAATTTACTAAATGGCTCGATTCTGTCTCTAGGATCCTTGAGCAACTTGAGTCGACTAAATCTTGGAAGTAACATGCTACAAGCCGAAGACTGGGCGTTCCTGACCTCCCTGACAAATTGCAGTCGACTATTAACGTTATCACTGGATGACAATTCTCTGGAAGGAAGCCTTCCAGAATCAGTCGGTAATCTTTCCAGAAACCTGGAACGGCTAAACTTTAGAGGCAACTGGATTTCAGGAACCATACCAGCTGGGATAGGCAACTTTGTGAATCTCACTCTGCTTGCCATGGACCACAACATACTTTCAGGAAGCATTCCTTCAACTATTGGTAATCTAAGAAACTTGGTTGTCCTGGCACTATCCGTGAATAGATTGTCAGGTGAAATGCCATCAACAATTGGCAATCTCCCTCAACTGAACCAGCTTTACCTGGATGACAACTTATTGTCTGGAAACATACCGGCAAGTCTAGGACAGTGCAAAAGGTTGACTATGCTAAACTTATCAGTCAATTACCTTGATGGATCCATACCAAGTGAAATCCTGAGCATCTCTTCACTTTCTTTAGGATTGGATTTGTCAAACAACAAACTTAATGGAACAATACCAACAGAAATTGGAAAACTGATCAATCTTGGCCTATTGAATATTTCTAGCAACAAATTATCTGGTAAGATACCAACTGAACTTGGACAGTGTGTTTTCTTGTCATACCTTCAGATGGAAAGCAATATGCTTAGTGGGATTATTCCTCAGTCTCTCAATGGAATAAAGGCCATACAGCAGATGGATCTCTCCGGAAACAACTTATCGGGTCAAATTCCAGAATTCTTTGAGAACTTCATGACCTTATATCATCTTGATCTGTCATACAACAAACTGGTAGGACCAATTCCAATTGGTGGTATCTTCAGAAATTCAAATGCAGTCATGTTGGACGGCAACTTGGGATTATGTCAACAAATTGCTATATTTTTATTGCCGATCTGCCCCATCACATCATCAGTAACAAAAAGAAAAATCAATGCACGCCTGCTGCTCATAGTAGCCCCGCCGGCTACTATTGCTTTCTTGTCATTTGTATGTGTTGTTTCCACTGTAATGAAGGGAACAGCAACCCAACCACCTGAAAGTTTCAGAGAGACAATGAAGAAGGTGTCATATGGAGATGTTCTTAAAGCCACAAATTGGTTCTCTCCAGTCAACAAGATTAGCTCAAGTCATACAGCATCAGTATACATTGGCCGCTTTGAATTTGATACAGACCTTGTTGCAATCAAGGTATTTCATCTTGATGAGCAAGGTTCACTTAATAGCTTTTTCAATGAGTGTGAAGTCTTGAAGCATACCCGCCATCGCAATCTAATTCAAGCAATCACCTTGTGCTCAACAGTAGATTTTGAGACCAATGAATTCAAAGCTCTAGTATATGAGTTCATGGCAAATGGCAGTCTAGACATGTGGATACACCCAAGTCTGCACCAAGGAAGACCAAGGAGAGTGTTAAGTTTAGGTCAACGAATTAGTATTGTCGCAGATGTGGCTTCTGCTCTTGACTATCTGCACAACCAGTTGATACCTCCATTGATTCACTGTGATTTGAAGCCTAGCAATGTTTTCTTGGATTATGACATGACCTCACGCCTTGGTGACTTTGGGTCAGCAAAGTTTCTGTCTTCAAGTCTTATTAGTAGCAGTCCAGAAGGCTTGGTTGGTGCCTCAGGAACCATTGGGTATATCGCACCTGGTAAGTTGTGCTACGTTGTATGGCTCCTACATTGGGAGGACTATAAACATATCTCTCATTATTTTTTATTAGCTTCTCAACTTTTCTACGTGCATTGTTGTGTGCGTCTATTTCACAGAGTACGGGATGGGATGCAAAATCTCAACAGGTGGTGATGTTTATGGTTTTGGGGTGCTCCTACTAGAATTGCTCACAGCAAAGCGACCAACTGACGAATTATTTGGCAACGACCTCAGCCTTCACAAGTATGTGGATACAGCATTCCCTGATAAAATCAATGAGATTTTAGACCCCCAGATGCAAAATGAGGAGGAGGATGAAGTTGTTTGTAATCTACGCATGCAAAACTACATCATACCATTGGTTGAAATTGGCCTGATGTGCTCCATGGAATCACCAAAAGATAGACCAGGAATGCAAGATGTTTGTGCAAAAATTGTTGCCATCCAGGAGGCATTTATTCAAACCTTTTGATAAAGGCAAGGCGATAATAGAGATGCATGGAAATTTTAGACAGGGATGCGATTTGATTTAAGAAGAATGGAGGGAGTATTACCAAAATCAGCTGGAGAAAATTATCACACAATTTAACAATGATGGGCTCAACCTGCTATACACAACTGAGAACCTGCTATACACAACTGAGATGAAGTGTAGTGAAAGATTTAAGGTGAACGTCTAAATTACTTCAGCAAAAAGTCAAAAGACTGAGACTAGGTGATGATCTCGTCAAACAATGCTGCAGAGATTGCAATATGTAGCAGCATTCTATAGTTAATTATTTTCTCATCCAGTTGTGGCTTCCAAGGCATGAAGAACTGTCTAATAACTATATAATTTGTATTTTTTTTATTTCTAAAAATTTCTCTATATGACGTTCCCTGGCGTTTTTTTTTTTTTTTTTTTGTGAAAGATCAACTCTATTTAATGGATTGCAAATTTCTCTAATGGATTGTAAGTTAGGAAAGGTTATTCAAAAGATCAACTCATGTCCAACACAATAATAAGCCTCCACAGGACCACAGAGATCAGAGAGTATAAAGTATTATGCGGTACCTAGAAATGAGAAATGAATCATATAGGTAAACACTAAACAGTTCCTCTCTTTATTAGCCCGAACACCAATAAATAGCTAGATATTTCAAGGTGATGGAATGAAATTGAGAAGCATTATTAATTCTAGGCTAAGACAAGTTAAATGTGGATGAAGCAAAAACAATCACCACTCACTTGTTGGCGCCGCGTGCTCTTGTGGTTGTGTGTGTGTGTGTGTGTGTGTGTGTGTGTGGGGGGGGGGGGGGCGCGGCATCCTTCGAGCTTAGCGCAATAGGCCAGCCACACCGGTTGCGGAGAGCCGCACGGCTCGGCCGTTTTGCATTGGCAGTGTCATCCGGGCATCCGGCGGAGCTCGGCGCGGAGGTAGTCTGGGTTGTTTCCGCACTGGCCCTCTCCCTTCCACCGCAGCGCCTCGATCTCGCACCACATGGATGCATCGGCGCCGCCGACGGTACTCCCGGCGCCGCGCGCGCGGCCTCCTCGGTCTGCATCTGGATTCTGGACGTCAGCGCCTTCCGCAGGCCGCCGCAGCGCGGGTAGCGGCACCAGCGCCGCGGGGGCGGCGGCAGGAGAGGAGCGCGCATCGGCTAGCACGGTCCCCGCGGCCAGGTAGGGCAATGTGGCAGCGGCGGAGGCGTAGCCGCTTAGGCGAGCGTGGCGACGGCGGGCGGCGTGGCGAGCTCTAGTTGGTTTGACTAGTGAGTTTTTTTCTAATTTATTTTTTTATAACAGTTGGCTTGACTAGTTGACCATTGGACCAGAAGATGGAGGAATGATACGGGACTTGAAGAGTGAGTCTTTTTTTGAGGGATTTACTTATATGGTTTTTAGAAAAAATGTCTCTTTTTTTATATGGTTTTATTTTTTTAAACTTTCTTCTATAGTCCTAAAACGAATTTTGATTACTTTAGGTATTCCGTCCCTTCACCTACTTAACGGTGTTAATCGAAGGGTAAAAAGACCGTATATTACCTCTGGCAAGAAAAAAAATTATAGAATTTTGTTTTTTATATTTAGAGTAATATTTGGTAAATAATTTGACACATAACAATAGAGCATATAGCAAATAATTGATGAAATACTCCAAATATGCTCTACCGTTATGTGTCAAATTATTTACCAAATATTATCTAAATATAAAAAATAAATAAAACTTTGTAATTTTTTCCATTAGGATTAATATGGTCTTTAACATTCAGTTAACACCATTAAGTAGGCTGAATGTACGGAAGGTCATACAAGTAATCAAAATTTGTTTCAGAGCCATAGAAGGAATTCAAAAAAAATAAAGCCATACAATAAAGAGACATTTTTTCAGGGCCATACAAATAAATCTCTCGTCTTTTTTTCTCAAATTTGTTGCGAGATTTCTAGTTAGCCACCCCTAGGCTACCATCTTGCTTTGGCATGCACATCATCATTTCCCAGGCTGCATTAAGAGGTACTTTTGCATTTAAATCATATCCAAAAAGACGGTGTTTTCCAAACTTATTAATATGCTTGATGACTACTGCTGGTATAGTGAAAGTAGTCATGTAGAAAGTTGTGAGTGAGGAGACCACAATATTAAAAAAAATTGATTGAGAGCTATGGATCGGCTCGCCAACAACCAACATATGCTTAGGGCACGTACAACGGGCTTCTGAGAGACGTCTCCATCCTGGTATTTTCATAAAAAAACCCCCTCGCGACAAGCAATGAATGAAGAGAGAGAGAGCCAAGTCGTCGTCTCACGAGCAAGGTTTTTTCGACCGGTCGGTTACCGACCGGTTTGGCCGGTAACCGACCTTACCGCCGCGGGGCGGTTCGGGATCGGGCCGGTACAAACCGGCCGTAATTTGAAATTTGAAATTTGAATTTGAAAAAAAAATTATAAAAAAATTCCTAAAAATAGTTCATGATTTATAGAATCGAATGGTGTCAAATTTTTTCAAATTTGAGTTCGTTTAGTATTTTTATGGACGTATGGAAGTTTGAAAAAAAATAAATAAATAAACCGCGGCCCAGTTAGGCCCATGAGGCCCAACCGCCCCAACGGCCGAGATATTTGTCCCTGGGGGCGTATCCCACCCCCCCCATCCCCACCCGCCCCTCCCTTTCTCCCTTCCGCCGCAAGACGCCGACGAACCGCCGGCCGCGCCCATTCTACCGGCCCCCCGAGCTCGGTAAGCCGGTCGGTAAGTTCGGTTTACCGGCCCGGCCCCGGATCTGGCGGCGTCAGGGGCGCCCGAGCGGTAAGCCGCTTCGGTCCGAGTGGTTTACCGACCGAGACGCCGGCGGGTTTACCGGCGAGAGGTAAGTGTGCTGTTTTTTTTTTTTCTTTTTTGTATTTAGGTAGGATTTAGGTAGTTTTAGATAGGTTTAGGTAGGATTTAGGTAGTTTTAGAAAGGTTTTAGCAAAGATTTGAATTAATGAGCATTTCATTTAGGGTTTACATAGGTTCTAGGGAAAAATTAGTTTAGGATTTAGGTTGGATTTGATTTAGGATTTAAGATTAGATGTAGGATGTGTAGTTTATTTTGCTTTAGGATTTAAGATTAGAGGTAGGATGTGTAGGACAATTTATATAAACCCGAAATGACACTTTGTAGGTAGGTATTATTTTGTAAATGATTTATGCATATTGTTTACCTACATTTTATTTTGGTGTGACATTGTGTACAATTTATATATGTGATTGTTTTATTTTTTATTTTGCATTTTCGTTCGTAGGTGCACAATGTCAGGAAGACAGAAAGACATTGTATGGGAACATGGCGTGAATCTTGCTCCTGGATGGCGATGCAACTATTGTCTTACTCGAAATCGTGGGTGGTTGCACGAGATTCAAACAACATTTGGCCGGGCGGGGACCGAGGTGGTGCATTGCAACAGGGGGTGCCACCGGATGTCCGGAGTATTTTCAGCGGGATATTGATAGGACTAGAAAGGCAACTTCTGACCGGGCTCGAAAGAAGTTGGCACGAGAGGACGCCGCAAATGAGGGGAAACACTCCCCTCAATGATGATGAATATGAAGCTCGATTGCAGGGAAGCACTTCGCCAGTCAAAGAAGAACCGAGTACCGACGGGGGTGGAAGCGAGAGGAGGTATTTACGAGCGAGGAGGGGGTAGTTCGCGGGGTGGTGGTTCACGGGGTGGTGGCTCGCAGGGTGGTGGTGGTTCGCAGGGGCGAATCCTTTTGGGAGGTTCTTTGGTAGATCCGTTCACGGAGGGAGACTCTGTGGTGGTCGAGGACTATAATTTGGCAAAGGGGGGAGGAGGAATGGTGCAACCAAGGATTGATACTTGGCAAATGGACGCAGAGGGGTAGGCAAGCGAGGGAAGCTATTGGTACAGGTTGGGCAAAGTGGTTCCATTTTACAGAAATCCTGGACGACAGGCCGATAGTCCGTACTTTGTGAGTGCGATCGAGAGACACGTAAAGTGGGGTAAGTAGCTATACTTGGAGAACTTGTTGCATTACGTTTGTTTCTTTAATTTAATGATTTCGTTATTTTTTTGCGGTGAAGGGATCACGTCCCCCACTGGAAGGGAAATTGATGGCAAGTACCTTGATAAGAACGAGCAGGACTTGAAGGCAAGGTTCGCAAAGTTCCAGAAGGATTGACCCACTTTTGGTGTCACGTTGATGTGTGATTCTTGGGCTGGCCCAACTAGAATGAGTGTGATCAACTTTCTAATATATTGCAATGGGGTGACGTGGTTTCACAAGTCTATTGATGCGACTGGAAAGAGTCAATCGGCCACATACCTCTACTCGGTAATTTATTTGGACATGTGTCTATGCATTTTTGGGAATTGCACATTCTTGCCACGTTAGTAATAAATGTGCCTATTATTTTCAGGAGATTTCTAAGGTGGTGAAGGAGATTGGATCGGAGCATGTCGTTCATGTGGTAACCGACAACGGTGCAAACTACAAGAAAGCATGCAAACATATTTCGGAGGAGTATCCGCACATTGCTTGGACACCTTGTCTTGCACACACCATCAACTTGATGTTGAAGGACATTGGTGAGAGGTTGGACCATTCTGGTATGATCACGGTTTGCAAGCGTATTTCAACTTGGTTGCACAACCATGGTTCGTTGAATGACATGATGAGGAAAGCTATTGGTGGTGAGTTGGTCAAGTGGAATGCCACTAGATTTGGGACCAACTACATGTTCCTCGAGAGCTTTCACCGAAAACATGAGGAATTCATGCAGTGGATGGGATCTCCTGAGTTTTTACAGAGCAAGTGGGCGGGGGACTGCGAGAAGGTCGTTATGCTCATGCACGGTACCGTCAAGTATGCGTGGGTGGGCAGGTTTGAAATACATCATCGACACGGTTCAGCCGGTGTACAAGTTTCTTCGCTTTGCCGATCAAGATAAGCGGCCGAACTTGTGTGATGTGGTGTATCGCTTCCATGGTGAAACAGAGATGCATGCGGCAATTCTTCGGAAATAATGTGGAAACATGGAGAGAGTACAAACAGATTCTAGAGACTCGGATTTTGGATGTCTACGTAGGCACCTATGTTGCTGCAGGTATGATCATGCCTTATGATTATACGAACCTGTTGTTATTCAATATTTAACGTATGTTGTTGTTGTCTAAATACTGCAGCTGCTGTTCTTAATCCGAAGCTGTCGTACAAACTAGATCCCACTGCAGAAATGTTCCTAGGATTGAAGGATGCATTCTCTCGCATGGTGGATGTTGAAGTAGCAGCGCAGGCATTGCAGGAGGCTGAGGTATTTCGACAGAAGCTTGGTGAGTTTGGCAGCGAACTGGCAATGCGAATGGCGGAAGACCCAAAGACAACCCCATGTAAGAATTTCTCCGTACTTATGTTTTTTCCCCTCTTCTTTCTATGAGCAACTAACATCAAATTTGAATTCACTTGCAGCGCCCGATGGATGCTTGTTTGGTAGAAACACGCCGGGCGTTGCGGCGTCTTGCTTTGCGGCTTGTTGCACAGTGTGTTTCCTCTAGTGGATGCGAGCGGAACTGGAGCACCTTTGCCTTGCTCCATACAAAGGTTCGCAATCGGTTGTCGCACAAGAAACTAAACAAGCTTGTGTATGTCAACTACAACCTTCGGCTACGGCTTGCGGAGGTCGGCGACCCCGCCAACGCGTGATGAAGGTGATTTTATTGACCGGTTTATGCGCATATTTCTTTCTATGATCGGGAGAATCCGGTTCGCGAATGGATGGAGTATGGGAGATCGAACGCGGATCCAATCTTGGATGAGGATGATGATGATGATGATGTCCCGTTGCCTTCCCATCTTGTCGGTATTTGTTTGTTCTTGTATCAATTAGCCACTTATGTAGCACAATTTATTCATGCCAATTTTTGTTTTACGTTAGCGAGACCAAATAGACCCTCGGTCTTCTGCTACAGGCTACGGGGGATGATTCCATCGGTGATTGGGCCCGTAGACATGTGGATGACACGCACCTAGGAAAGAGGAAGTTCCAGGCTGACCAAAAGCAAACTAACCCCAAGAAAGGAAAAAAAGGAAAACAAGTACAACAGGTAGTGAGCAAATGACGCAGAGACGGACGAGGAGGGGTGGCGTAGTCCACCGTATCGAGTCTCAAGATAGCAGCTCTGGCGATGATGATGATGACGGTGATGGTGACGGTGACGGTGACGGTGGCGGTGGTGGGTATGGTGGTGGTGGTGGTGGTGGTGGTGGTGGTGGGTATAGTAGTGGTGGAGGAGGTGCTAGCGGTGGTGGTGGTGGTCGTCTTCACTTCACGGTATCAATTGCACCTACTTACGTATATTTGTTTCTTTTATGTGAGTTCTAATTATGGTTCATTGCAGGCGAGACGTATTTCACACATGCTACTCAGGATGAAGACCATGGACAGCCGACTTCACAGAGGACAGCCTATGCACCGACGGACTACGATACTCCACAAGTACTCTTCTTCCTCCTACAATGATACCTCACGGGCTCCTTACAACTACCCCTGTTCACGACATGACCATGCAAATGGCCGACTAGATGGGTCTATGAATGGGACGACCCTCATTTTTACACTTTGTTAGTTCAAGAATGGGAGACAACGGCGGCATGAACGGGCCAATCTTGGCAAGAATTCAAGGCCGACCTCCTTCGAGTGCGAGGTATCAATCTTATGTCCACCGCCGAGTATGAGCAAGGGTGCGGAATGGGGGTCTTTCCATTCCTATCACAAATTGATATGTGCATGAGACCATGTATTTGTATCGGACTATTTGTTGTTTCGTTGGTGTGACTTTGTTTGCCACCGGTGGGTACGGACTTTTTTATTTATGCACTATGTATTTGTGTGACAATATTTATTATGACTTTGTGTGCTCTTCGACATTATTTTCTGTAAAGGTCATGCCGAAAATTTTAATTTTTTCTAGCCAAAATTAAAAAAAAAGACAGTCGGCCGGTTTGAACCGGTTATCGCTCAAACCGGTCGGTAATCGGTTCAAACCGACCGTAAACCGTCCCTACCGAATGACTTGTTGAGATTTGAAATTTCAAATTCAAATTTGAATTCGACCGGTATTTGGTGGTTACCGGCGGTTACCGCTCGGTAAACTGCTACCGGCCACCGGCGGTTCGGTTCGTCAAAACGGTAAGCAAAACCCTGCTCACGAGTCGACGACCACGGCTCATGTTCCCAGGCTGAGGAGACGGCCGAAGCGCCGTTGTACGAAGTCGCCTTCCCCGGCGACGCGAACTGGCCGGATCCATGTGTGGGCTGTGGCGCGAGGGCGAGTTTCTTCCATTCGCGCCCAAATCCATCCGGCCAGGCTGCCACCATGTATGTACCTGGGTTTGCATCACAAAGGCCATGTTCGGTTTGCAACTTTTGGAAAAAGTTGCAACTGTAGCGTTTCATTTGTATTTGGTAAATATTGTCCAATCGTGGCCCAACTAGGCTCAAAAGATTCGTCTCGTGATTTACAACCAAACTGTGCAATTAGTTATTTTTTTACTAACATTTAATGCTCCATATATACGGGTAGAAATTGATGTGATGGAGAGAGAGTGAAAAAAGTTGGAATTTGGAACCCAACCGAACAAGGCGAAAGTCTTTGTATTGTGTACCAATGATTGTTCTCAGCCTGGCAATGGCAAGTGCTGCTTGCTTCTTTCCGCATGTCAATCATAATGTGCTGTTAACAAAAAGGCTACTAGATCTAGTCAATTCTCTGATGGAAATGTAGGATTAAAAATCTCATGGAAATTTTATTGCACTACAATATTATATATAAATATATATATTAATATATCATTTATAGTCATCGTTCTAAAAAATAATGTAACCATGATCATTTTATTCATGCTTGATCTTTATTTATCAACAAGCAACACAATGGTATACATGATTCATGTTTACGTTTGATCATGGCTATATAAAGCATTAACAGACAGCCAAATAGACAGCCTACTCAGTATACGCTTGTCTATTCAGCTGTCTATATGTAGTATGACATCATCATATAGACAAAGAAGTCTGTCTATAGGTTGTATATGCCCTTAGATTTCTATTGGCCGGAGGACCAATATGTGCCAAGAATTCCTATTGACTGAAACAAAAAAGTCACAGAAATTGCTGTGGATTGGACAAAGACAAAATACATGGGTCATAGAATTGTTGTGGATTGGACAAAGATGAAGTGCGCTTATTAGGTAAGAGAAATAACTACTACACTCACTTTGTCCCTTTTTAAGTGTTGCTATGTTATTCACTAGATTTGCATAAAACATTAGTGACATTTGTATCTCTAAACAAATTTATTATAAAATAGATTTTATAATCTAATAATACTAGTTATGTACTATAAATATTAATATTTTCTCTTTTATATATATTTGGTTAAATTTAAGAGCATTTGATTTTTTTTAGTAAGTGAGAACAACCGTTAAAAGGGAACAGAGGAAGAGGGAGTACGTCGAAGATCATGGAGTATTACCTGTGTCGATAGACAATGATGATGGTCTTTTTTTTCGCGAATGTACCCTATGGCACGTATTTCATTAAGCAGAAGTAGAGTTTGCAAAAGTTACACGGAACTCACAAGTAATCCTAGGATTACCCACGAAATCCCAGACACAAACAAACAGTAAGAAAATACGAGGGGGGAAGAGAGGGGGACCCTCCACCACAAAGCCCCAACCTACAATGCCTGCAAAAGAAAGAATACATCCGTACAAGGTCGCCAACAATGGTGGTGAGGCCATGGTGGCAAAGCATCCACCTATGGAGTATGAAGCATCCAAAGCAGGGCGGCAAAGCATCCACCGACGACATGGTGCGGCAAAGTATCCGCCCGAAAAGAGCAGCGGCAAAGTATCCGCAAGACTGCGGCCATCACGCACTTAGCAGCAAAGCATCTGCCATAGTGGGGAGACCATGGTCTCCCCCTCCCAGCCAGGCTGACAAGTGACAACCACTTGGGAGTTATTTGATGGAGTAGTGGAGTATTACCTATGTGCTGGATTACTTTAGTTGACTTGGTGCCTGATGGTGCCTGCTGGTCAAGCACGGCAAGTAGACTTCCCCCTTCGGTAATGATAGGCTTACGCCGTCCGGAACCTCCAACCAGAATCGGACAGCTCACCCATCCACCCACGCCACGCGCCAGCACTTCTCCGCCACGCGCCAGCCCAACCCACTTAACTTCACCCACCAGTGCAGCACGCCAAAAATATCTCCCCCACCGCAGTATCAACCACAACTTGCCTCTTATCTCTAGCATGCGCCTCTGACACTCCTCCCTCTCTCTCTCTACGGGCGAGCGTCCTGGCGCAGCGCTGCCGCGAGCGCTCCTCCCTCCCTCCCCTCCTTTTCTCTCTCTCCGTGCGGGTGAGCACGCCGGCAAGGTGGCCGCGGCGTCACCACAACACAGGTTGCCCACAACGCGGAGGCTTGAGCTGCCCTCTGCGGCACAACGGCGCCGGCGGGCCTGTCATGCGTGGACCAACGCGGCAGGACGAGCACGAGCGCCTCTCCGGCGGATCCGGCCTCCTCTCCCAGTCATGCGCCCGCTTCCTCCTGTTGCGTCGTGCAGCCGCCGCTGCCAGCATGCCGCCAGCGCCGCTTCCAATGAACTTCACACGCCGACGAGCCTCCATTTTGTCCAAGCAGCAAGTAGATGTTGCGCTTCAAAGCGTATGTTGCAAGTGTTTCAGACGTTTTAGATGTATGTTGCAAGTGTTTTATGTGAATGTTGTAAAAGTAGATCTGAATGTTTCATGTGTTGCAATGATTGTACTCGTATGTTTCAAGTGTTTGTTTCTAATGTTTCATCTGTTTTTTTAAATTTATGTTGCAAGTATTTATCTGGATGTTGCATATGTTTTCACACACATATTGCAAGTATTTTATTTTGATGTTGCGTATTTTTGTAAATGGTTTTCTAAGTGTTTTAGGTGTTTTTTGAAAGTGTATTCAGACACATGATTTTAGAGTGTTTCAGCGGTTTTGTATGTATGTTGCAAGTGGTTCGTATTTGATGTTTTGAAAAGTAGATATGGTGTTGCAGTTAGTGTTTCAGATACATGTTTTATGTGTTTCATCTGTTTTCATATTTATGTTGCAAGTGTTTCATCTAGATGTTTCAAAATTAGATCGGGATGTTGCATCTCTGTGCTTGCTTTCTCCGCCTCGCCTTTGCATTGGTGTCTCCTCCTCCTCACGGCACCGGATAGGCATCAGTTACGCCCCTCCCCTCTTCTCGATGCTGCTATAGCCACATGCTGCAGCTGCGGGCCACGTGCATGCACGAGAGAAGCAGAGAGGGTGACGAGAGAAGCAGAGGGTGCAAGCAGGGACTTTTGCTTGTGGTCGAGCGGTACGGGTGATGTCCTGGCGGCGCGGGCCCCGTGTGAGCGAGCGTGGGATGCAAGTGCGCGCTAGGAAGACAGAGTGCAAGCTCGGGCGTTGCGCGCTGGGGGAGACGGAGTGCAAGCTCGGGCGTCCGGACGCGGGTGTCCGTCCGGACGTCCGAGCGCTAGCACTACCCTTCCCCCTTGTGCATATATACAGATCACTTTGTTTTTGCATATATATACAGGTAGATCAAGCATATGTGCCACTCAAAACTACAGAGTACGAACTAGTCTACATTCCATGCACAAATAGCCAAAAAGACCAAAAAAAAAAACATCGAAGAAATAGCTAAGCCAGGCTCTCACAAAATGGCTGCTCGGCCACTCCATCTTCATGGAGCTGCTGCTGCAGTCCTCGTCTGGATCCTTTCCGTGACACTGTCCTCGTCCTTTTCTGCTCACGCAAGGGTGGTCTCGGCTCGTGGCTGCGTTGCAAGCGAGCGCGAGGCACTCATCTCCTTCAAGAAAAGCTACATAGACCCTAACGGGCTCCTCTCGCCATGGCGAGGCGAAGACTGCTGCCAGTGGCAGAGAGTCCGGTGCGACAACCAAACCGGCCATGTCATCAAGCTTGACCTCCGTGGCCCTGAGGACTTCATGGAAACTATCAAATCGAGAGGTCAGATCATGAACTCCACCATTATTGCCGCCTTACCACATCTGAGATACTTGGATCTCAGCTACAATGACTTCGATTATGGCACAAGCGAACCTTTGTCGTTTTTGGGTGCCCTCAACAACCTAAGGTATCTCAACCTCTCTCATGTTAATTGTGGTCTGGGGAGTATATCTTCACAGCTTGGTAACCTTTCTCGCTTGCATCACCTTGATCTTAGCAACTACTATTTTCAGACCGTATCATCAGATCTTACATGGCTGCCACATCTATCTTCACTAAAGAGCCTCAATATGAGCGGATTAAACCTCAGCTCCGCAAGCGATTGGGTGCACAAGGTTAACATGCTGCCTAATCTGAAAATCCTTGATCTGTCTTCTTGTCTACTTAACAGCAAAACCTCTCATCTTTCCCATTCTAACCTCACACGTCTTGAGGTCCTTGATTTATCTAACAATCCATTTAACTCCTTCCTCCAACACACCTGGTTTTGGGATGTCACTTCCATCAAGGAGCTCTATCTCTCTTGCTGTGGATGGGCTGGGCCCATCCCTGCTGCATTAGGAAACATGTCCTCCCTTGAGGTCTTATATATAGACTGGAATTCCATATCAGGTATCGTTCCAACGACCTTGAAAAATTTATGCAGTTTGCAGTTACTCAATTTGGAACATAACAGTATCAATGCGGACTTGATAAGGACATTACCGCAGTGTTCATGGAGCAAGCTGCGTGAGCTACACTTGGCGGTAGCAAATTTGACTGGGCAGTTGCCGGTTTGGATAGGAAATCTAACTAGTCTCAGCTACCTTGACCTCTCATGGAACATGTTGGGTGGTTCTATACCATCTGGGATAGGAAACATGAGGAGTCTAGATTACCTTGACCTCTCATGGAACATGTTCATTGGTTCTATACCATCTGGGATAGGAAACATGAGAAGTCTAGGTGATCTTGACCTCTCATCGAACATGTTGGTTGGTTCTATACCTTCTGTGATAGGAAACATGAGGAGTCTAGGTTACCATGACCTCTCATGGAACATGTTCATTGACCTCTCTCGCAACATGCTGCATGGTGATGTACCTAGTGGGATTGGAGCACTTAGTAATTTAACTCACTTGCGCCTCGGCAACAATAACTTCAGCAGTGTGCTTTCACAAGAACATTTTGCTAGTCTCGTGAACCTTGAGTTTCTGGACATTGATAATGCAGCCCTGAAATTGGATTTTGCTGAAGATTGGGTTCCTCCGTTTGGATTAACTTATGCATATTTTGGGTCATGTGACATGGGACCTCAGTTTCCTTCCTGATTAAAATGGCAAACGGGCGTACAAGAGCTTGATATCTCAAACACAAAGATAAATGATGTTTTGCCACACTGGTTCTGGGTTGCATTTCCTAACGCTTCCAGATTGAACTTGTCAGGAAATAATCTCAGTGGTACTTTACCACCAAGGTTGGAGCTGCCGCTAGTACAAGAGATGGATCTCTCTGGAAATTCTTTATCGGGGCAGCTACCAGCAAATCTCACAGCTCCTTTCCTAGGTAGTTTGGATCTCTACAACAATCATTTCACAGGCACCATCCCAGCATACGTGTGTAATGGTTTCTGGGAAATAAACCTATCGAACAATCGACTAACAGGGGGTTTTCCACATTGTCAAAATAACAGGTCTTCATCTTCTTTATCTATGGTAGACTTGAGAAATAACAATTTGTCTGGTGAATTTCCTCACTTCCTTCAATATGCTGCAAGTTTAAGCTTTCTTGACCTTTCGTATAATAGGCTCTCTGGAAGTGTGCCATTATGGGTAGCAGAGAAAATGCCCAGCTTAGAGGTGCTGATCCTAAGGTCGAATATGTTTCATGGCCACCTTCCTAGGCAGTTATCAAAGATTGTTGGACTTCATTACCTGGATGTAGCACAGAACAACATATCAGGAATTATACCTTCATCCCTAGCAAGGTTCAGAGCCATGACAGATCCGCGTGAAACAGATGATGACAATTACAGTACGATGTATTCGTTTGATAATTACAGTAGTGACAGCATATCAACATTCATAAAAGATCGAGAGCTTAACTATACACATGAATTCACAAAACATACTGTGTTGATAGATTTATCAAGTAATGGTTTCATCGGACAGATTCCGAAGGAACTAACTTTACTCAAGGGACTTCGGAGTTTGAATCTATCTAACAACCAGTTAAGTGGACCGATTCCAGATGATATTGGTTCTTTAAGGAAACTAGAATCCCTCGACCTATCTTACAATTATTTCAGTGGCAACATACCATCAAGTTTATCAGATCTAACATTCTTGAGCTGCCTCAACTTGTCATACAACAATTTATCAGGAACAATCCCCTCGGGACAAGCTGCAAACACTCAACAATCAGTATATGTACATTGGCAATCCTGGACTTTGTGGACCTCCTCTTCTGAAGAATGGCTCGATGAATGTAACCAATCCAACTGTTAGTCAACAGCATGAAGGTGGCAGATCATCTTTTTACATCAGCATGAGCATGGGATTTATAATGGGTCTTTGGATTGTATTTTATGCCATGTTGTTCATGAAAACATGGAGGATTGCTTACTTTCAGCTTTTGGACCAGTTATATGACAAGGTTTATGTGCAACTGGCTATCAACAGGGCTGCCATTCTGAGGAAATTTGGAAGCAAAGAGATTTGAAAGGTTTTCTTTCATTGCTTAGTCCATGAACCCTTTTTACATATGAAGCTTTATTACTGCATTGTGTAACAACTAGCTGGCACCCCACACATTGCTGCAGAAGAAATCAAGAGTAATGATTGGCACATACTGTACAGTGGAAATATTTTCACAAATATGCAGAACAAAAGGAGCAGGTTTATGTTCTTACTCAAACCTGAAATATCTTTATTTTACTATGAAGCCTTCTCTTTATTTTACTATGAAGCCTTCTCTTTATTTTACTATGAAGCCTTCTTTTAGATACCAGCATGTACCAATAGGTTGTGTATTAATCATCTTTTTGTATATGTATGTGATATGGATTGATTCGGTCGAGATCTTGTAGGTGTATAGTTCGTAGGTTTGTATCAGTTTGTGCTATAATCCTTGACTAAATCAACCATAATCATTTATACCCTTTGTAAGCCATGGTGGAGGCTGTTTCCACCTTTATATCAACAAAGCTGCGGCCTCCTACGTGAGGCAAAACGCTTACCATTTCACATGATAGTGAAAGCAACCTCTTTCATCTTCATTCACATAAAACCCAGATCATCAATGGTGTCCTCATCGAACATGCCTGCCGCTCTCGGTCCTTTGGTGGCTGAGAAACGCATGAGAACTTCGTGTTGTGGCGCCCTCAGGTTATGCCAGCGATCCGGGAAGCACGCAAAACCACCAGGCGCCTCCTAGAATTATCAGGATTATAGAAGCTGACAAGTGACAAGAAGTAACAGACATCATCGACAATCCAGACTATGCCAGATGGATCACCCGAGACAAGGGGAGTCATAACGTACCTGCTGAACTCTGTTTGCAAGGAGATCCTCTGAAAGGACCAAATCGCAGGAGGGGGTGATGTGAACCGGGCTCTAAAATTTTAAAGAAGAAACCTTAATCTGTGCAATTAATCCCACCCGGTTTGGTCCTCAGACTGCAAAGATCACACTAGGGCTTGTCCTAAGGGCCAACAAACTAAGTGTTGAAAAAAAAAACTAAGTCAAGTCCGGGCACACTAGTCACAAAAAAAAATTTCTTGCAACCAAACAAAGATTAAAGCACAAAGCAAGTACAAGAATGGAAATGCAGTACTTGAAAAGATGGACAACAGACAACTGAATTTTCCACATGGCGTCAAGTAGTTACCACTACCCTCTATCTAATCTACCTTGGAGCACCAAAGAGCCACCAAGACTCTGATTAGACTCTCTTGATCCACCAAGACTAAGACTCGATAAAAACACCATGCCTCAATCCAGAATCAACAATGCAAGCAACAGTATGCCATGCACTCAAGCTTTTCAGTGCTCCAAGATGTTCCCTACTACCAAACAAGCATTAATATGGGAATGGCTTCGATTGAATGATATCATCAATACTCACAAGAAAAATAATAACCACGACGAGTCTAGCAAGCGCAAGTGGAACTCCAGGCTGCAGCCCTCTCATTTGAAAAGGACCATCTACTACCACCGGATACCAGCATCTATGGTACCTACATGACTAAAGAGAGCCTTTGCAATCTCATTCTCTATCACTCCTTAACCCGCATCGTCACTTCTTCCTTCTTTTGGAACCCCTGCCTGGCTGCGAACCTCCAGCAGAAGATGCATCTTGAGCAGCCTCGACTGCTTCGGCTTTATTAGCACTTCTCAAGGTCCTCCTAGGTACCTCCGTTGATGGCCCTGCATTGTTATTTTCTTCCACCAGTTCAGCTTTGACTCTCTTGCGCTTCTTCCTCGAGGAATGATTGGCTGATGAGACTTGATCCTCTTGATCCTCCTCAGGTTCATTCACATCAGCATCCCCATCAGCTTCACCGTCCTGACAGGGCCATTCAGTACCACAACTAGGACAAGCTCTTGAAGCCTACATATGCAGAAGAATTAGCAAACCATGACTTTACCATCAACATGAGTTAGCAGTGTGAACTATAATTTAGGCAAGTACCTTTCTTTGTGAAAATTTCTTCTTCAAGCAGTACTCATGAATTCTAACATTGCATCCCTCATTAGGACAACTTGATGCCTGTTGCAGAACATAAATAATACTAGCAGGTTATATGAGACACAACACTAAAAGCAAGACAAGGCAACTGAAAATCATAGAATCATCACACATCAGTACCTTTATACAAGCTTCGTTGCAGACAACACAAGATGGGATATCATTACTCCAGAACCAGCTTCGGAGATCAAGAAATGATCTGGTGCCCAGACCAATCTTGCCTGTGGAGGTGTATGACAACCAACGATCCCGTATCAGTTCATCAAGAGTTTTCTCTTTCTGGCTCAGTGAGAAGTTCTTTATGGAACTAGGAAGGCGAGATTGGCTGTCCTCTGAACCATCTACAATAACAACCTGGGAACAGAACAGTCAATAAGTAATGATGCCACATTGCAATCGAGATTAAACTGTTAATCAGTAGATATAACAGTGCTGCTATGCCATGCCACAGAAATACCAAACGGTGATACCGTTGATGACATGATAACTGTAAAATATATGAAACTACAATGTGCTCACTTAAATGCTTGTAAAGTACTATGAGCTACACTAAGCACATGGCAATACATGTTGATGCATGAAATCCAACACACAGCTAACCTGGTTATCAAGCCGGACATTGAGAGCATCGATGCTGGTTATGCTCCCATCAATTCCAGCTTCCTGAACTATTGCTTCTAACTGCCACAGTAATCATTAGTTACATCAATACATGCGAAAGTTCAACATAACATATGTAGTGTCAGACTGAGGTATGCAAGGCCAGGTATTGCATACCAGTCCCTTGTAGAATGCAATCTGAGGCACAGAGTACTTTGTTCCAAGCTTAGATTCTTCATCAGCAATGTTATTAACCACTCCATAATAAACCATTCCATCATATTGGTTTATGCATGCCCGCAATTCAAACTGCAAAAAGGCGAGCTCCTTGTTGATCTTGAGAAGTGTATCATTGAACAGTTGCTGATGAGTGGCTGCAAGTCATGATATGAAATAAGTGATTGGAGAGTAGACATTTGGCCAAATGAATCAAGAGAAGCTTGCAGCCCAAAGGCTATCGATTCTTCTATAAGCGGTACTAATATAAGATTCAGCCAAGTAGGCAACCGGGTGTCAGTTGGGCTGAATGATCGAAATCCCATGTGGGATCAAGACCATTGTTTCAGACATATAATGCAACTATGAATTCACTGTTTTTTTAGCAAAGCATTGAAGTTTGAA
Organism: Chrysopogon serrulatus; assembly: GCA_015844335.1. Lineage (NCBI taxonomy): Eukaryota > Viridiplantae > Streptophyta > Magnoliopsida > Poales > Poaceae > Chrysopogon > Chrysopogon serrulatus. The sequence goes on along the minus strand of JADLZL010007007.1, from coordinate 30,099 downwards.
GTGATTCTGATTTCTGACTGGCTCAGGTGATCAGCAAACAAATGGTCAAAATTTCATAGATTTTCCTTAGTTAGGTGAGAAAGTTAAGTGTAGCTACTTCTGGATCAGACAAAATTTGACACTAAATGGTTTGTTCAAGGTACAGCATTCACTTGTAATTGAATTTATATTGTGAGCATGAGCAGGTCAAGAAGAGGCCAACTTAAATAAGGAAGGCCAACAAATAAAAGGAAAAAGAATGCCTACACGAAATGCTATCAATATTCAGAAAGATAAACTTTTTTTTAAGGTAAAGAAAGAGAAAAGGGAATATGAGCAGCATCAGGTTTTGTAGATAGCAGCATTGCCTGACAAAATTAGATAGAAACCAAACTAGCAATCTTCTACTTGAGAAACAGAAGATCTGCAGTGGCCAAATAGAGATACACATAGATTGCAGAAAAGAATATAGATGTACACCACTCCAAGCAATGTATTACTTACTACCACCACACTACCACAGTAATAAGTGCCACAGTAATAAGTTTTAGTTGTGAGGAGCATTCCGCCCGCTTCAGAAACAGAGAAGCATTCCATAGAACAGATGTGAAGAGAAGATGGAGAAAGACTAGAGCTAAAGGGAAGAGAGCTGCAGGCATGGTGGCATAGGTAGGTACCAGGGTCCCTGTCGGAGACAGCAGCAAACAGCGCGAGGAAGTCGGGCTCGGCAAGGGGGCCGCGGGAGAGCAGCGCCTGCAGCAGGGTGTGTTGCCGCTGCTGCCACGAGAGAGGCGCCATTGTTGCTGAAGCCTGAAGGTGATGAGGATAGCCGTAGCAGATGAAGATATAGTGGAGCTTTGGCTTACGCTGGAAGAAGGGTAACAGGGGGATGGCGGGAAGGGATGGAGAGATTAGCTTGCAGTGTAAAAGCTCCAGCCTCCAGGTGCTGCTGCTTGCACCTGTAGCTCTGAGCAGAGCCCATCAATAAATGCGTCCGTCCATGTCCCCCTCCTCCGGTCCTGCCTACAGCGCCCCTGCGGCCAAGACGAGGATGAGGAGCAGGAGACAGGAGTGGGCTGGGTTCGACCGACACGGCGGCAACCTGCTTGCACGCACTCCAACGGCATGGGAGTAGAGAAATAGGTACGGCAGCGACCAGCGGCAGAGACGCATGCCGTCGAACATTTGCTGGGCTACGCCGCGCGCCCAGAGAAGAGATCGAGAGGCGACGAGAGGAGAGCAAAGCGGGCAGCGTACCGGGGTCCTTGCCGGAGACGCCGGCGAAGACGGCGTGGAAGTCGCGCTCGGAGAGGGGGCCGCGGTGGAGCAGCGCCTGCAGCAGGGTGTGGTGCCGCCACGTCAGCGGCGCCATGCTCCCGCTCGCGGCTCGTCTAATGGGGATGGGGACCGGGGAGGCGGATCGTGAACCCCAACCTAGTCGGCGAACTCCTGCGCCGCCCGCGGTTAAGAATTTGGGAATTTTTGGCCGACGGAGGATTTGGTTGGCGTTTCACGGGAAGCGCACGGCGGAGGGGGGGCGCGGCAAGCAAGCAACCCTACACCGCCGCAAGGGCCCCCGGGGAAGCAAGGGACGTTGGGCGGGCCGTACATTCTCGAATGGGCTGAATTTTTATTCAACTTTTCGTCTTCGCTTCGCTTTGTCTTCTCTCGACGTGGCAGTTTGCGAGTTTGGCAACAGCAGAGGAGGAACTGCAAAAGGCCTCTGGTCCGATGGTAGGCGGTCAAGTGGCACGCAACTCGTTTATAAACTCTGGTATTGTATTTTTTTTTTGAATTTTTTCCAACAAAGTGTGTACACGTAATTATCTCTGTACGTTTTCACGCCTTCTCGAGGCCGCGCTTACTTACATCCGACAGTTTTAATAGGGGCCAATACTGCCCCTCACGGATCAACACCGGTCTTTCCTCAAGTCATTTTGTCCTCACTCATGCGCACCCAGAAAGAAGTTCTCGGTCAGTCACCCATTACTCCAAGCCAAACATGCTTAACTTTAAAGTTCTTTTTTGAGATGACTTTTCGAAAAAGAAGTTGTAACTTATTGGTATAAATATCGTATTAATTCTATTAAACTCTGGGCCAGGTGTTACACCTCCCAATCTCCTTTACGTGTGTACACGTGTCATGTATAGAATGTGTGGGTTTGTGTGGTACTGTGCATTTCCGTGCACTTGGAAGAGATCCTCCCAATCTCATTCTTTGCATGTGTGCGCGTGTAGTTTGTAGAGCGTGTGGATTTATACTTCTTTGCGTGTGTGTGCACGTGAGGTATATAAAGTGTGTAGGTTTGCATGGTACTATGTGTTACCCATGTACCAGAGGCAATGAGCCCCCCAATCTCCTTTGTGTGTGCGCACGGGCATAGCGTGTAGAATGTATAGGTTTCTATGCATTCAAGTTGTACCTAATAAAAAACACGCTCTAGAGATAGAGACAAAGAGTCTTCCAATCTTTTTTGTGTGTGTGTGTGCGTGCGTGTGATGTGTAAAGTGCGTCTTCCAATCTTTTTTTTTTTGTGTGTGTGCGCGTGTGATGTGTAAAGTGCGTGGGTTTGTGTGCGTCTAAGTTGCACCCGATTAAAAAGAAAAGGAACCAAATTTCTAAAAAGAAAAAGAAAAGGAAGCAGACCTACATTCATATCGAACCCCAATCTGCCGCTCACACCTCGGAAAAAAGCTTGTGGACTTATGGATCTGACTGCCATCCCTAGATTAATTGTAGTGTGCGATTCTATTGCCAATAGACGCCCAAAAATTTTGGTGTTGACGTCATATATGGTGGCTTTCCTCTAAGCCTGCAGCTCCTGTCTTCGGTGGTTTTCCACTAAGCCTGCACAGCACACAATTCCTTGGGTTACCCTTTCTCCTACCTTTGGCGCTCAAATGTCTCTTACTTTCCTCTAAAAGCGTGCAACACACATTCCATCTTGAGCAATAATCATCTTCTAAACTTTGGCGTTCATGTGAGGTGGTTTTCCTCTATACTCACATAACACAAATATATCCTTAGCAACCTCTCTTTTCTAACTTTGGCATTCACACACTACTCCAGATACTCACATCAGTGGCGGTTCAAACCTCCCTTCAGTGCCGAATTTTAAACCGCCACAACCAAAGCGACAGTAACGTGGGATGATCATCAATGATGTGGTTTTCAAAAATCATGATTTTAAATCCAAAAATAGTAAAAAAAAATAGTAAAAAAATTCACCCAGAGAGGGGCCCCTAGCCAGTCGGCTGCCATTTTTTCAAATCCTGTATTTTTTCACGTCAAATGATGCACATGCGGCCGGCGGGATTCGAACCTGCAACCTACCCGTCACGCGTACCTTTCTCTACCACTGCACTACAATGTCATTTGTGACTGTAACTTATTTTAGACCTCCACATATTATACCAAACCAAGTAAAAATTGAGTATTTGAGACCCTAAATGAATTCAAATAAAAAAATTATCAACTATAAAGTTTTATAACTTTTTGAGATCTTTAACTTTTATGTTGGTCATTTCTCCATCCAAGGTTATTTAAAAAAGTCAAATTTCAAATTTGAGAACTTCAAACGTAATTTTCTTTGACAAGATGATTTCAAATCAAAAAGTTGTCAACTATAAAGTTTTATATCTTTTTGAGATCTATAATTTTTATTTTAGCTATTTGTCTATCTGAGGTCATTTAAAAAAGCTCATTTCAAAAGTTCATAGTTCTAGAAATTTCTAAGATCTAAAACTTTTATTTTGGTCATCTTTTTATGCGACTTTGTTTTATCAAACTAAAATTTGAATTTCAAAAATTGACTACTTCAAAAAATATTTTGAAAGTATAAATAATTTCAGCTGGAAAAGTCTTGAATAACAAAGTTGTGCAACTCGTTAAGATCTAAAACTTTTGTTTTGGTCATTTCTTCATACGATAAAGTAATAGTGACGTTGTTCACAAATCTTACATATCTCTCACATAGTTTCCTAAAATATAAGAGAGATGTAAAATTTATAAACAACATTACTATCACTTTGTCGGATAAAAAAATAACCAAAATAAAAGCTTTAGATCTTGATAAGTTCTATAGCTTTTAGCCAAAGATTAAAAAGATAAATCAGAATTTTTCAAGAACGCATTAAATTTCAAACCCGGTTCAAACTGAATTTTAGAACATAAAATGATTTTAAATAAAAAAGTTGTAAACAACAAAGTTACATAACTTTTCAAAATCTACAACATTAGTTTTGGTCATCTTTGCATCCAAAGTCGTTTTTAAAAAAAATTCAAATTTTACTTTATTTTTAATATTCAAGCATCTAGCGATCACATCGCTGATGGTTTGTGGCTAAAACCGTCACCGATGGCCTCAGATCGATGGCGGTGCCATTAGTGGCGGTTTGTGGCTAAAACCGTCACCGATGGCCCTGTATCAATGTTCATTCTTGGCTAGGGCCGGCAAAGTGATGTTTGAACTCCACATTAATGCCGGTTTTAGGCCCACAAACCGGCAGTGATGTGGACCTTCAGTGTCGGTTGTTGTTGCTGCTGCCAGGCTTGTTTTTTATTTGAAGTGTACAACCAAGATCAAGAGATATCAATGCCGGTTCTCCTAAAACCGGCACAATATTGCCGGCACTAAATGTCGATTCTGTAGTAGTGACATGGCGATGTCTTCCCTCGACATAAATCCATCGTATCATAAATGCCTCTACATGTCTCTTTTTTGCATGATGCTGGCTTCCCTCTAAATCTGCAATGCATAATCCTATCATGAACACTCATCACACAACTTTAGCGTTCACACGAAGGTAGGCCCTTCTACATCCATTGAATATAAATATATCACTAGCAGCCCCTCTTTTCTAACTTTGGCATTCACACGTGGTGTCTTCCCTCTAAGTCCATAGACACAATCCCCTGTATCCATAGAAAATGCTATAGCAGGCCTTCCTTTTTGCATGACGATGGCTTCCATCTAAATTTGTAACATATATAATCCCATCATGAGCACTCCTCGCCTGAATTTTTGGTTCACGTGAATGTGGTCCCCTCTACGCCCATTGAACACAAAATCTACACCTTGCGGCCTCTATTTTCTAACTTTGACATTCATGTGTGGTGTCTTCCTTCTAAGCCCACAAAAACAATAATCCCCCTGCATCCCCTGATACACCCTCCTTTTTGCATGATGATGGCTTCTCTCTAAATTTGTAACACATAATCCCATCATGAGGACTCTCTCATCTAACTTTGGCATTCGCACGAAGGAGGTCCCCTCTAGGCCCATTGAATATATACAAATCTGTTGCTAGTAGCCCTCAGTTTTCTAATTTTCCCATTTGTGTGGCAGTGTGTCTTCCTTCTAAGCCCATAAATGTAATCCCTTATATTCACAAAAGCTTGACCCTTTTAAGACTCTTCCCTGTTCCGACTCTCACACAAAAAATCCAGTGGGAAAGAAAAAAAAGAAAAAGGAAAAAAAAAGGAAAAACCATAGAAAACATACACCCAAGGGAAGAAAAGTGTGGAGGAGCCACAAACCAAACCCTCTCAGTCTCGTCTTCCCTCCTGCTTCGTGCTTCCTCTTCCACTTCCCCTTCTCGTCTGCGGAACCAAGCTCGAGCTCATCGCCACCGAGGTGTGCATCCCCCACCCACCCCAAAAAAAAAACTCCGAGCTCTAATCTCTCACCACAATCCCCAAATTTCTGATTTTCTGGGATGTTTTTTTTCTGAATTTTTGCACGCATGGTTAGCTCGATCTTGGATTTGGCCTATCCGCGAGGAAGGCGAATTAGTTGGAGACTTCGTGATGGATGGCGCGAAAGCGGGTGTAGACTTGGAAACGAGGGACGGCGGCGGCGGTGGCGGCGCCGGCGGCTCCTTCAGCGAGGAGAGGCTTGTTGATAAGCTTAACAGGCTCAACAACACAGCGGCAAGCATTCAGAGTATCCTTTTTTTGTTTTCTTCCATGGTTACTTCTGTGTGTTCCAGGCTGTTTCTTCCTGTTTCCGTTTATCTAGTATATCCAGTAAAGCCCTAACTTTCAAATTGGAATGCCTATGTGAGAACTGGCTATGAGATCGATTGTGTTGTGCACACGTATACCCTTCTTAGTTTAGCTCCGTACAGTGCTTGCTGTGTTGTTGGTAGTTTGTTGGTGCACATGGGTAGAAGTTATAAATCCTCTTGAGTGTGAATTTAGTGTGTTTTTATGTCACTGCACTCCATGAAAATTCTCTTGATTTTAGCGCCTTTCTCAGACAATTTATTTGAGAAAAACATGCTTCATACATTATAAATGTAAATAGGTCAGGCTACATGTTCTGGATTTCTAATTAGCTTTGGTGCTGCACTTCATTTAATTCTTTTTCATCCTTAGAACTCAACTTTCACGTGCTCGAACAGTGAGCTAGGTTACCAATCTCCTTTTATTACAAGTACTACTATTACCATTACTAGACCACGAATACCGTTCTTTTCATTTGCTTCTCTATCCTTTTTGTTCGTGGCTCTTGTTGGGTGGGTTTCATCTCTAGCCTACCCCAACTTTCTTTGGGGCCAAAATATTTTTTTTTTGTTGTTACTCCCAATTTTTGTTTCCATTTCGACATATATATGATTTTCATTGTCATTTGAATCCGTCCCCTTTGTGAAATGGCAAATGATAACAGGAACTCCTAGGAGTCTACATTACATTTATCAGTAATTACTAGATTATTATATATGTCTCTTGCTTGTTGGGATATTCATTTTTGCTGTCCTGTTCACTAAATTAAGTGAGCAGAACAATCATATGCGACATCCTTTAGTAAGGATCTAAAGTTTTAATCTGTGATTCTAACTGCTATCTGTTTTCCCCCTAGATGCTATTATTTATGCAATAGTACACTAAGCCTGTTTTACTCTTGGTTAGCTCTTTGAACAGTCTTTATGGCATCCTGCTGCTCTTTTCTGTTTCGTGTTCAGAAGAATTTTTTTGGTAGCATTTTACTGTGCTGAAAATGTATTTCTCAAAACTACTCTGTCTTTTACATTATGGATATATATGAACCAACTAACCAGTGAAGTGAAGGCATATCCCACACCCTGATCTCTTATTGCATAAATAAACACATTCTACAAGGCATGCTTTTGGAGTTTGATGTACAAGTGCAGTAAAAATCGTATAATTTGTTTCATATCAATTTGCTTGCTTCTGCATGAGAAATTACATGCCGTATGTGGTATATGCCATCCATTTCTAAGCAAGTTCCTATGAAATATACTGCATAGTTACTGTGCCTCTTAGAAATATCAAATATCAAAACAGACTAACAATTTGTGCCTCGTAAAGAAAAAAATGATCTTGCTCCTTGTTAACTTTTCATGCTTACATTCACCTAATTTGATCTCCACAGCTAAACTTTAGGTTTGTTTCCCTCAGAACATGTTCTGCTTCTTGACCACGGCACTCTGGCCAACGACGACACCGGGCGCCAAAACGCCCCGGTCACTGATGAAGATGGAGCGCAGAAACCTCATGGCGGGGGCGGTGGTCGCAACCGCAACACCGCCGCTCCTGCGGATTCCCCAGGGCAAGCTGATGATGAGCAAGGCAAGCAAAAGCGGAAACGTAAGGAGCAAGGGGTGAAGTTGGAGTGTACTATATGCACTGAGGAGCACTACACAAATCAGTGCCCGTTGCTTCGAGGTCCAAAACTGTCGGTAGCCTTTTGTGGTGCTGCAGACGATGGCATGGGTTTCTTCCAGATACAGGGGGCACGCAGCAACCACATCGTCTCCCACATCCAGTCCTCGGTGGCGGCTCTCATCACGGTGGATGCTGGTGAGATTTCAGCACAGTTACTTCTGTCGGAGCTAGCCCGTATCATCCCAGTGCGGTGGGAATGGGAGGTTCAGGAGCTAGTACGCCACATCGTTTGTGGTGCCTTTCCCGAGTAGAGAGGAGCTGGACCGCATGGTGGCAATCCGCACAATCACCACAAGGAATAAAGAGGCTACAATTATTTTTGAAGAATTCATTGATGATGTACAGCCCATTAAAGTTTTGGACCAGGCTTGGGTAACCGTCACAAAGGTGCCCCGGGTGCTTCGGTCGTTTCTTCCTCTGTGGGCAGTGGGGACAATCATTGGGGCCACCCAGAAGGTTGACATGGCTCACCTACGAGCAACGGGTCAGGTCCGTATCTTAGTAGCGGTTTTTGATGCTAGGCAGATCCCTAAGCATGCTGATGTTTGTGTGGGCAACAATATTTACCGTCTTTATTTCAAGCCTGACGAAGTTATACAGTTCGAAGCATCGGATCCAGAAGAGGAGGATGACTTGAATGATGGTGACAATGACAATCATCCCGGGGGGGAAGACCATGCTATGGAGGACGCGGAGGCTCATCTTAACCCTCCAAATCCACAGCATAATAACTCCTTTTCTGGAATGGCTCATACTCCTAGCCAGGACATGCCCCCATAGAAGCAAGCGGCCTTGATTGATGAGAGCCTGAACTTGGCTTGTTTGCAATTGGTTAATGAAATTAGCTTGAAGGTAATGCTAGAGCAGGATGATGGGGAAGTCAGGAAGCCGTACACCCCGTTGACAGAGGATGAGATAGCAATATACAATGCTATGGTGGAGGGTGCTACTCCACAGGGATCTGTGAAGGTCCCCTCGCACCGGGTCCAAGTCAGTGGGGGGGTTTCGACGCCGCCTTTGACCCCCCTGCCGGCTGCACTCCTGCTGTCACACGCTGAATTTCTGCCGGTGCATGATGTTGATGGGGTGATAGCCGAGGGGGGTATCCCAGCTGCCCCCTTGGTGCAGGATGACACCGCCCGCTCAAGGCTCAAGACGGGCCAACCGGGGGGGGGCTCCCTCCGCCTTCTTGCTGGATGGTGGGTGGGGGCCGCGCCGCCCACCCAACCTCTACCAGCCGGAGGCCGGTCGGCCAGGGCGGTGCGCAGGCTACCTCGCCGACCTACCTGCACGGGACGTCGGCACCCCTGCTGGCATCTGAAGACGGTGGGCTGCCTTCCGGGGGGGACGCCCCCTCTACTCCCCTGGCACTGGTCGGTGGTGGGGGGGCCTCGTTGCCCACCCAGCCTCTACTAGCCGGGGCACTGGATGGGCAGTGTGGCGCGCGGGCCACCTCGCCGTCCATCCTGCACGTGACGGCGGCCGAGTCGGGCGAGGGGGGCTCTACGATCACCATCGCCCTCCCCGCAGCGATCATGATGCCTGCCCCTGCGCCTGGGGAGTACGAGGAGATGACCGAGGCTGCTGCGGGGGGGGGCTCGCCCACCACCGCCCCCCCATCGCACCTCGGTCCACCGGCCCCCACGCCAGTGGAGTTCCTAGTGCCGGTGGCTGTGGTTTCTGAAGCACAGGCGACGGCGGATGCTGCTGAGCCCGTCAAGCAGCCTCTCAAGCAACTTCGCCGAAGCAAAAGGACAGCTGCTAAGGCGGACGAGCACATCCTACACAAGGCCGAACGTCTGGCGGCGAAAAAGAACCTCGAATCTACAGGTACTCTTTCGTTTAAAAGCTTTTCTGATTCGCAAGTTATTTCAAACTTGGGGAGGGTAGGAGTTAATTTGGGATCCTCGGGGGTAGCTGTTATTAAAAATTTAGAGGTTGATAGGCTAGTTCTCTGTGCTAATCACAAACAGAGAGCCCCAAAATCTAAACCCGCGGTTCTTGATAGCGATGATGAGAGGGATGTTCGACTGGAAGCAATTCTCAGCCACGCCGGTGGTAATTTAAATGAGAATTTACTGGACGTGGAGGATGATCAAATCATAGACCTCTCTCCACTCCGTCGAAAGAAAAAATACAATAATGCCAAAAATACTAAAAATGGCAAACTCCCTCGAAAGCCAAAGACCCCATCCAAAATAAATCTGAAATGAAAGGAGTATTTTGGAATAGCAGAGGTCTATCGGACTTGGCTAAACGCAGGTTTTTGGCGGATTTAGTTAAGGAGGAGCAAATCAATTTTATTGCTATCTCCGAATCTGGTCGAGACTCTTTCCCCGACCATGTCCTCAAAAATCTCTGTGCAGGATATGATTTTCTCTGGCATGCCACCGCACCCCATGGTCGGTCTGGGGGCATACTTCTAGGGGTGGATCTAAATATTTTTGATATTGGTGCCATTGACGAGGGAGATTTCTATGTCAAATTTACTCTAAGATGTAAAGCGAATGATTTTAAATTGCGGTCGTACTACTCGGTGTATGGCCCAAAGACAACCTCGGAACAAGAGCTTTTTTTATATCTGAGTTGGCCAACACGTGCTCTAAAGAAACTCTACCATATATTATAGGTGGAGATTTTAACATCATGAGATCGCCTGATGACAAGAGCACGGGGGTTTTTGACCATAAATGGCCTAATATTTTTAATGCTGTCATCGAATCTCTAGAATTAAAAGAGATCCGGATGTCAGGAAGACGATTCACTTGGGCAGGGCCAGGGGACAACCCGACCTTAGAGAAATTAGATAGAGTCCTTGTTAGTACGGAATGGGAAGATCAGTTTCCATTGGCAACTGTCGTAACCAGAGATATGAATATATCAGACCATACCCCCCTTGTGCTTAGTACGGGAGCCTCAACTCATCGTACCGGGGACCGACCGTTCAGATTTGAGAGGGGTTGGTTTCTAAGGGAGGGTTTCTATGACATGGTTACGAATATTTGGCAATCTCATAGCCTCGGATCAACTCCACTAGAGCGTTGGCAGTCTAAAATTGGAAGACTTCGCCAATACCTAAGAGGATGGGCTACTCACACAGCAGGGACTTATCGAAAAGAAAAGAAGTCCTTGTTATCTCTTTTAGGAAATCTTGATAAGAAAGCCGAAAGTGCTCCTTTATCTGATCAAGAGATTAATCTTAAACATTACCTAAAAGAGCGTCTTGTTTGCCTATTGAGAGAAGAGGAGCTAAAGTGGTACGAAAGAGCCAAAGTCAAAACCCTCTTGGAAGGGGACGCTAATACTAGGTTCTTCCACCTCGTGGCTAATGGCAGACACTGAAAGCAACATATTTATAAGCTTGAAGATGATCAAGGTGTTGTTGTTGGTGACGACTGTCTCAAAAGCTATATTACTAATTACTACAAAAATCTTTTTGGAGAGCCGGAGAACTCTGAGATTAGGCTATTGGAAGATCAAATCTTAGATATTCCACAAGTCTCTCAAGAGGAGAATGATATCCTCATTAGCCCTTTTACTGAATCTGAAGTGAGGGAGGCAGTGTTCCAAATGGAGCATAACAAATCTCCAGGACCAGATGGCTTTCCTGCCGAATTTTATCAAGTGTTCTGGGAGGTAATTAAGGATGATCTACTTCCTCTATTTGCAGATCTGCATAGGGAAGCCTTAGATCTATACAGTTTGAACTTCGGTATTATTACTCTAATCCCGAAGACTCAAAATGCCACAAAGATTTAGCAATACAGACCGATTTGTGTCCTGAATGTCAGTTTTAAGATATTTACAAAAGTGGGCACGAATCGGATGAATAAGGTTGCTAAAACAGTGGTTAGTGACACACAAACTGCCTTTATGCCGGGTAGGAACATCATGGAAGGGGTCGTTATACTACACGAAACCATACATGAGCTGCACACTAAAAAAAGAGATGGGATTATTTTCAAAATTGACTTTGAGAAGGCATATGATAAGGTTAAGTGGGATTTCTTGCAACAATCCTTACGCATGAAAGGATTCTCACCAAAATGGCGTCGTTGGATTGATAGTATGGTCAAAGGAGGTAGCGTGGGAATCAAAGTTAATGAAGACATTGGCCCCTACTTCCAGACCAAGCGGGGGCTCCGCCAGGGTGATCCTATGTCACCTATCCTATTTAACATCGTCGCTGATATGCTCGCCCTTCTTATTAATAGGGCAAAAGCCGATGGGCAAATAAGAGGAATCCTCCCTCATCTAATTGACGATGGCCTATCAATCTTACAGTATGCAGATGACACCATTATATTTATCGATCACGACCCGGAGCAAGCAAAGAATCTAAAACTTTTGCTTTGCGCTTTCGAACAATTATCTGGGCTCAAGATCAACTTCCACAAGAGTGAAATTTTTTGCTATGGTGCAGCCAAGGAGATGGAGTTATTTTATATACGCTCTCTTTGGATGTAATGCGGGGAATATCCCTTCGATACTTAGGGATTCCTATGCATCATAGACAATTACTAAATTCTGAATGGCGAAAGGTTGAAGAGCGTTTTCAACAAAAACTCTCTTGTTGGAAGGCAAAATATTTGTCTTATGGAGGAAGATTAGTCCTGCTTAATGCGGTGCTAAGCAGCCTACCCATGTTCGTGATGTCCTTTTTCGAAATTCCGAAAGGAGTTCTTAAGAATCTAGATCATTACAGATCAAGATTCTTTTGGCAAGGATCTACACAAAAACATAAATATAGACTTACCAGATGGGACATACTATGTCGTCCCAAAGACCAAGGGGGTCTAGGTATCCTAGATTTAAAGCTACAAAATAAATGCTTATTAGCTAAGTGGTTAGTAAATCTACTAAACACAGGCGGGATTTGGCAGTCCATGTTAAGGAATAAATATCTCAGCTCGAAATCCCTTACACAAGTGACAGCCAAACCTAATGACTCCCATTTCTGGCGGGGCCTCATGCGTATCAAAGATGAGGTGCTGGCTATTGGCTCCTTCCATATTAAAGATGGGGCGCAATCAAGGTTCTGGGATGATAATTGGATAGCCAACAAACCTCTAAAAGTTATTTATCCGGCATTATATAGCATAGTTCGCGATCCTCATGCAACTGTTGCTAAAGTGATGGCCACAAGTCCCCTAAATATCTCCTTCAGAAGGGATTTGGTGGATAACAAACTTATAGAGTGGCTTAATCTAGTAGTACGGATCTCAAATGTTGAATTAGTGGAAGGTGATGATTATTTTAAATGGAACTTGACCAAATCCGGGCTTTTTTCTGTTCATTCAATGTACCTTCACCTTATAAATATCAATATTAATATTGATACACCTTTTCTTCATAAGAGATTCTGGAAGATAAAAATTCCTCTAAAGATAAAGATTTTTCTGTGGTTCCTACAACGGGGTGTCACCCTTACCAAAGACAACCTCGCTAGGAAAAACTGGAAAGGGAGCCAAAAATGCATCTCATGCAACATGAATGAATCCATCCAACACTTATTTTTAGACTGCCCTTTCAAAATGGTTTGGAGGATTATCTGGTTTGCTACTAGTTTGCAACAACCGAGACCAATCAGTCACATGTTTAGTACATGGCTAAGTGGTCATGATCAAAAGACCAAGGCGCTGATCTGGGTGGGAATTGCTGCTTTATGTTGGGCAATCTGGAGATGCCGTAATGATGTTATTTTCAACAAAATGAAAACTAACTCTATGATGCAGGTAATTTTCAGGGGAGCGTATTGGATGCGCTCCTGGGCCCTGTTGCAGCGTGATGAACGAGCCAAGGACATTCTCGCGTCGATGAGCAAGAGATTAGAGACGATTGCTTTAGAGATTTCAAATAGAGGATGGAAGCAGCTTAATCGTTTGCTCTAGCGTCTTGGTCGGTGTCGGACTTTTAGCGTTCTTCTCAATGGAACCATTTGTAATAATTGGCTGTGTACACCCCTGGGTGTAGAGGCCGGATGTTTATTCATTATCTAAAAAAAAAATGTTCTGCTTCTTGAGATTTAATATGACACAAGCAGCAGAACTTTTGAAAATTCAGTGGGAATCTACAGGGTAGGTAGAGCTCATAGATGGCACCTATATAATACGTACGATCTATGTTCCCCCTTTTTTTCATGTTGTTGGTCGGTGGACTCAATTTTTGGTTTATATAACTTGTGTGCTTTAAGTAGTAAATAGCCAAATTGGTCATTTATTTCCTCATTTCCTCTATCTGTTCATATGTCAAGTTTAATTAGAATTTTATATTTTTCCTATGTAAGTTTGCATCTAAATATTGCATTAGCAGTTCTTTCTTGTATTCCTTAACCTTTATGCAGCACTAATGGTGCATTTTTCACTGCAAGAGGGCCAGAAGGGTTGTAGACACATGGGAAAAGCAGTTCAGTAGTGCAACAGAGGATAAGAAAATATCATTCCTGTTTCTATCAAATGATATCTTGCAACAACAGTAAGCGCAAGGGAGATTACGTGCATGAGTTCTGGAGGGTTTTACCCAGATCATTGAAACATGTCTACGAAAATGGGGGAGAGAAGAAAAGAAAGTGGTGGCAAGACTAGTAAGTTTTATCTTGTTTCACTATTACGAGATTAATTTTTTGCAGTGCAGCAGCTCCTAGAGTTGTTCTAGAGCCTTGTCAAGAATGCAGGAGGATCTAAATGTGTTAGTTCAATCAAAGTACTATAGTACCATTGAATTAATGACCAATTTAGTTTAATTGTAGCATTTGGAGTTATCAATACCGGAATCCGGCTCTTTGCCGAGTGTCAAATGTTTTTTGCCGAGTGTTTTTTCGGGCACTCGGCAAAGAGCTCTTTGCCGAGTGCCAAAGGAAAACGCCGGCAAAAAAAAAACTCGGCAAAGTGACTTCTTTGTCGAGTGCCGAAAAAAACACTTTCGGCAAAGAGCTCTTTTGCCCAGTGCTCTTTTGGCACTCGGCAAAGAATTCTCTTTGCCGAGTGTTATTTTTTTTGACACTCGGCAAAAAGAAGATCTTTGCCGAGTGTTTTTTGCACTTTCGGCAAAGACACATTTCAGAGTATATTTTGGAGCGGTAAATTAATTTAAATGAAAAAATTTTCAACTACAAAATTGTATAACTTTTCAAGATCTACAACTTTTATTTTGGTCATTTCTTAATTTAATAAAGTAAAATTAAATCTATTCACAAATCTTACATATCTCTCTTGTAGTTTACGATACTACAAGAGATATATATAAGATTTATAAAACATGTTTCTACCATTATGTCGGATGATCAAATGACCAAAATGAAAGATGTAGGTCTTGAGAAATTATACAACTTTGTAGTTGAATATTTTTTAATTTAAATTAATTTTGCTAACGAAAAAGTACGCTCACATTTCTCAAATTTGAAATTTGAATTTTTGAAAGTATCTCAGATGGGAAAACACCCAAAATGAAAGTTATAGATCTCGAAAAGTTATGAAACTTTGTAGTTTGCAATTTTTTCATTTGAATTCATCTTGTCATGCGAAACGCATCTGAATCCGCTCAAATTTGAAATTCGAATTTTATAAACGACCTCGTATGGAGAAACTCCTTAAATAAAAATTGTAAATCTCGAAAAGTTATGAAACTTTGTAGTTGACAAGTTTTTTATTTGAATTCGTTTAGAGCTTTAAACAAGCAATTTTCACTCGATTTTATATAATATTTAGGAAACTAAAACGGAATATAGACACATGTGAGTGTGTAGTGCAGTGATAGGGAGGTGCCGCTTGAGGGAGAGGTTATGAGTTCGAATCCCGTTGGACACATAGTTTCAAAAATGCCAAAAAATCCCAATCGACACAGAGATGGATGGGCGCCGGCCGGTGGGGCCCTCCCCCGATTAAAATTTTTTTTTACTATTATTTTCGTTTTTTTTCATTTTGATCTTTGCCGAGTGCCCGATATTTGGCACTCGGCAAAGAAACCTTTGCCGACAGGTTCTTTGCCGAGTGCGCTTTGCCGAGTGCGGCACTCGGCAAAGCCTTTGCCGAGTGTGCATTTGGGGCTTTGCCGAGTGCCCCAGCACTCGGCAAAAGCAGCTGTTTCCCCGTAGTTGCTTTATGTTATTCAACTATCCTTATTACTCTCGGGTACACTTTTTTGGATTTTAGATAGTACTTGTTTGCTCTTATGTCTTTTGAAGCTATGATCATGGTCATGCCCATTGTGCATTTGGTTTTGGTATATATATAATTTTGTGTTACAGAAAATGTGAGCTTAAACTAACTAGAGCAGAATCAATTAGTAAAGCAATTAGCCTTTTAGTTTGTATTCTAATTTCCTCCATTTCCAATAGCATTGGGTTTAATGAATATGTTTTCTTAAAGACTGTCTTGCTTGGTGAGTTGCTACTCATTTGCTAGAAGCAGCAGTTCAGGTTTTCTTCCACTGGTGTTTCTGATGTTATAAATATCTAGAGGGTTGTTCAGTTGTAATCATAGTTTGCATGGAACTTCATTATCACTGTGTAAAGAAATTTGCTACAAAATCTACTGGGATCATTTTTTATTGAAATCCAGAATAAAAAAGATTGTTTCTAACTTATCTTTTGGAATTATAGATAAAAATTTGGGATGAACGCAAAAGTTTTTGGAACCCACATTGAAAGTCTAAAAAATGGCATTTTTGGTGACAACCCTCCTATATTCGATAACAATCGGAATAAGAATAATTCAAATCCTAGCTCTAACCCCTTGAATTCCAAAGTTGCAAGGAAGGATTCTAGTACAGTACTAAAAGTAAGTTGCCTGTTATCCTATGTCACTCTCCTTTTTGGTGGAAACATATTGAATTAGATATGAGAGTATTAATTTGCTGCTGAATTCTTCTGAAGAAACTGACTGTTGGTGGTATGCCTGAAAAGATTATGACTGCATACCAATCTGTGCTTGATCAACATTTTGATGAAGACACAGCTTTGAACAAATGTAAGAGCACTGCTAGTGTTCTAGAAAAGATAAATAAAGATATAGATAATGCTAGTACCAAAGGTAAGGTTCATCTTGTTCACTAGTTATTAACATTATGGATGTCCGCTGTTGAAGAAAGTTTGACACCATTCTTATCTGTTCTACTTTTCTTGGCCTGCATGTTTTTTCATAAGGTGATCAACCTGCCTCAGCAATGATTTTTGAGCTTCAAGAACAGGAAACAATCCTGAAGCAGTGCATTGCACAACTTGAAAATTTAGATGTGGCGAGGATATCGCTGATAAATCATTTAAAAGAAGCACTCATTGAACAGGTCTTGAGCAAACTTTTCATTATCTTCCAAATGTTCCATCTCAGTTACACATGCCTCATGCTTTTCAAAATTGTCTTTCTTATTTCTATAACAGGAGTCAAAGTTAGAAGTTCTTCGCAGCCAGTTGCAAGTAAGAATTATTCTTTATGCCCTATTGAATGTTGGCTTTTCATCTGTTATTGTTCCTTGCAAAATCATGTCCGTCCACAGCTATGATAGTAGGTACTATTAGAGATATGTGTAGAACCTCAAGTAGAGAGATCTAATCTGTTAATTCCCAACTGAATTCTTGTTTTCACAAATTGCACCTGCACTAGTAAGCCATGCTCGTTGTGTGAGCCATCCAGCGTCTTTATAGCACAAGTATGACTCTTACTAGCTCTAATTCCTACCTAGCCAAACCCATGTTCACTTAAAACTATTTATTGATTTCACTGTCACTTGAACTATTTATTTGTTGATTACAACTTAAGTCTGTTATATGTTGAGAAAACCAACCTAGAGTTCTTTCTTAGCGCCTTGAGATTAAGCCTGTTATATTAAAAAGCCCACAACTGCTTCCATAGCAACTTTAAATGTTCATCAATCTTTCAGAGTGGTCTTTCACATCTTTCTAGTCTGGCCTTTGCATTTCTCTATCTGATTGGGCATGTACTAATTGTCAAGGTCTTGTGCCTCGGATAATGTCGACATGCATGTCTTGATTCCAGGCACTGCTTCTCAATTGGCTCCTTTCTTTCTTTTTTCTTTTTTTGCTGAAATTCATCTATGGTATAATAATATTTTAGCTGTCTTATGACATTATTGGTAATCTCTTGTCTGATTGCCATAATAGGTTGCTCGAGTAGAGGCTGAACATGCCATTCAACTTAGGCAAGGATTTGATGGTGCTGTTGTTGCAAATGGCATAGGGTCTAGTTCTAGTCTGCTAATGATTACCTCAACAGAATAAACAGCTGCTATGATATAGGGTTCTAGAGGAAGGTTGATGTCTCCTCAGTTACAGTCACTGAATCCAGCAACCTCACTTGCCTCTACAATCAGTGCAGTGGGAGATGAGCCCAAGAGAACGGCAGCAGCAATGGTAGATAAGCTGGCATCTATGTCAGCACCTGTGCAGGTTCTGAGCTCCATTTTCTCATCTTTTATTGCTAAACATGGCGCTTCACTATCTTCCACGAATACTGGATCGCCTTCTGGTGAACTCATTGGAGGACCACCGGGCTTCCAGGTTGAAAAGAGGCCTAGGCTTGAGAAAACTGTGCAGGCCAGTGACATGAATGCTCCTCCCATTTCTGTGCAAGTGCCACAGATGCAACAACAGATTGGAGCTGTGGCCACGCAACTACCTGCGCAGATCAACCAAGCATCAGGTCTTTGCACCACCTCCACTGCCATTGCCATCTCTTTTGCCACTGCTTATGCAACAATTTGGTCAAAGTACCGGAGGAATGACGGGAGTGGGACCTTTCGGGATGATGGCCGACTCTATGCCACCTCCGCCTCCAATGTCCAACATTATTCCGGTAGGTTTTCTAGGACCAAGTGGTCCACCACCTCCACCTCCACTTTCCCCAGCTTAGAACCAACCCTAGCAACAGTAGTCTCCTCAGGCACCACAGTAATCACCCACATCAGCAGGATTCTTCCAATCATCAGCAGGCATAGGGTTCTTCCCACCAGTGTAGGTGCAACAGTCTCCATCTGCCCAACGACAATGAGTCAATGGTGGCATGGCATTCATCAGGCTATAAGGCAGCGCCTTGTTGTTGACGGTAGATAATGTCTATTTTTAACCGTCAATCTTCCTTGCAAATTATAACAATATCATAGAATAGGAGGTTATTGCTAACAATTTCTATGAGTTTTGGTGAATTGTCTGTTTACCAGGGAGATATCCAGAAAGTGCATAATTCAGGATTAAAGTGCATAAAAGCCATAAAACTTAACCGTGATAGAAAATATCGTCATTGGACTCAGGAAGGTTCTAGAAAACACCAGAAGGAAGCGGAGCCCAGGGACCTGTCAGGTGGGGCCCACCATCCATGCCGCCCGGCCCCTCACAGTGGGTCCCACTTGTTATCTTCTACGAGCCTCTCCACCGCCTTTGAGAATGCATCTTGGGCCTACATTAAGTCGGTTTGATCCAACAGTTGACGTTCATCCCACTAGGCTATAAATACGAGCCTGCACCCCCCTGGGAGAGAGCTAGATCAAAGAAAAGCCAAAGAGCCAGAAACCCTAATTCATATCTAGTAGACCTAGGCTAGCAATCAAAAGAGGCTAGTTCAATCTAGAACTAGTTCTTGTTTAGAGATTAGAGAGATAGAGTTGAAGAGTAGAGTTCTGCAGGAGTTTCGGCCTGTTGGTGCTTCTTCGTTGCTGTATTCTTCAGGATCAACCTCCCTCGCCCAGAGTTTGCATCTTGAGATCATTTGGTAGTCAACTTCTGATTAAAGTAAGTGTTTTGTTCATATTATTCTTCTAGTTTACAACTCGTATTGAGTACTTTGATCTTGATAGCTTCTTCATTGAAGTAGTATTCGTACCGTAGGCGTGGGGCTTGGGCTATGTTTACTTTTGAATGTCCCCTGATTTTCTGGATAGTGGTAGCTCACGAAGGTGACTTATAGCTTCATTGAATCCTCTGTAGTCCACTTCCCGTTAATAGGTTTGGCAAGCAAAAGGTGCTTGGTAGAAGAGAACTCTGATTTCTAATCCTATCTTATTAAGTTATCGCTCGTAATCATATGATATAAAACAACCGCTTACAAAGATCAGAACTAGATAATCCACATTGTTCTCCTTGTTCTCGCTATTTTCTAGCTTAATTGTGCATTGGGTTAAGTTTATAGACTTAGTCATTGTCACCTACTATTTCTTTGGGTTCGATATTTAAAACCGGGTTAATCTTGGTGAAGTGCTACAATGGTATTGTATCTGTGCGCTTGCGGATAATCTTATTTTTTTGTGCATTTAATTAATACCAACACTTGTGCTAACTTTTGTACATTAAACAATAATCACCTAGTATCGAGCTTATACGTGGCTGGCCCTGCAAGAGAAGCAGGACCAATGGTCATGGTTAGAAAGATTGTAGAATAGGCATGAAGCTTCTTTGATGACTCTTGGTCTGAGTTGTTTAACTCCTACTGGTTCTATGTAGTAGTTAGACTTTATGTTTCCCTTCCAATTTGCGTTGATCCCCTGAGGAAAAAGAAAGTGGTATTGGAATTGTTGCTTAGAAGTTTTGCCCGCTGATAGAATGGTTTTAGGGCTGGGCTGAAGTAGTTTTAGAACTTACTAGTCACAGTGTCATAAATATGATGTGAACTGCAAATACTTGTCCTGTTGTTTAAATTTATTTATTTATTATTATTTTTAGTAAGCTTATCTTTTTGGTGCAAAATTACTGCTTTCCTTTGGTTTGGCAATTAGACAGGGACTAGTTTAGATCAAAGAATGGTGATTTAGAAATCAACAGACTTGATTTCTATGACAGTTGCGTGTATGGTCTGTTGATGTAAAAGATTTCTGTGATACAGGTTATGCATTGAGAAATGGGACAATGAAATGAGTTATGTTGGGAAATGGGACTGGAGTATTTGGTCCAATACAAGAAGTAGAGGAAATGGACAGCAAGCAAGGAATTGGCAACAGTGGAGTAGGTAGAATTTGACACATCTTTCTTCCTAAATTCAATCTTCCAGTAGAGTTATGGTAGATCAAAGTGAGCTCTCCACTGAAGGCACTAAAACACAGCCCTATGATCTAGCACAAAAATATCTCTACTGCAAGATAGAAATGATACATGACCATAAAAAGTAGGAAAGAAGCTTGAAAAGGGATTAGAGAAGGAATAGGCAGTGATATATAGCTTCCATGGCCTTTTCATCCAGATGATCAGATCCACTAGCGGCTAAATAATTTGGGCTTGCCAGGAAAGGTTTGCCTAAACATTCACCGCATTTTTATTACAGTAGCAGACATTTATATATATGGGCTCATGGCGGTGTAAGGATCATAACTTTTGCCACATTATTACATAAGTTTGTACATAGAACAACACCACCAACAACAATGTCATCCTAATATTTATAAATTACAATCATCAACACGAACAACACAACAATGTCATCCATAGACAGTGGCCATATACAAGCATGCAACTCATAGGAATGATGGCATCTTAATCTATACTTTCACGGCTGTGGTGGGTGCCAATTTTACCTTATCATGACTCATGAGAATATCTTCCACCATCCAGTTAGATCATCAGTTTCTTCATGGACAGCATTATTCTCTTTCTTAAGATCAACCACGATCCTTGTCTTTTGAGAACTTTTCTTGTCATTACCCAGGTCAATATCATGATAACAACCTGTGAATGGGGAGTGAATTTCCAACTCTTTTAGCTCAGGAACCATGCTCACCTCAACTTCGACGATCTCCAGCACTTCCACATCAATCATCTTGATCTTTTTGAGACGTGGAAATTTGGATGAAGCAAATGCAAGTTTCTTGTCCCTGTATGAGCCAGGGTACAATGCAAGGATGGCAAGAAATGGCAGCTCAGATAGCTTGTTAATGAATTCCTGTGTCACATATGTTTTCTCCAGGGAAAGCATGATGAGATTAGGGAGACATAAGGATTCACTACCATCTATGTCAGATGAATGTAGTAGATCCCCACTTAGAAACATAAACTTGACACGTCGGAGGGAAGAGGTGGTGAAGACATTTGAAGGGATGATTTTACCTTCTAAGATCAGGGTCCTAAGGCTCTCAAGTTTCTCTAGAGCACCAGAAAGAGCTTTCACATTGACATGTGAGATATGCCAGATCGACAAGAACTCAAGATGGATCATCTCTCCTAGAGTCCCTTCCAAAGTCGGCTCCTCTGAAACTTCTTCAAGATCTATGGAGTCAAGTGTCTGCAGCTGCTTCAAGTTGCCAATTTGCTTGGGCAGTTTGAGGACAAAACCAAGGACATGCCTCAGGGTCTTAATCATCCAGAAGGACCTTGGAAGCTCTCGGACATTAGTTTCTCTCACATCCAATGTCTGAAGGCTAGTGAGTCTTCCAATGGACCATGGGATATGTTTCAGTGAACATGATGTGATGCCAAGGTACTGCAAGTGCACAACATTTCCAATTGCACTTGTCAATGTCTCACCAATCTCAATGCCTTGCAGATTGATGACACGAAGAAACTCAGATCCGTGAAACAATTCCTTTATGTGAGATCTGATGTCTTTCTTCATCTTGGACATTGCCCTTCGTTGAGCTAAATTAAACATATATGCCCGACTTCCTTTGGACCCGTGCCCCTGATCAACTTTAATAGGCTCTTGCTCATATTGAGAAAATATGGATCGTAGCTTTGGCAATGGATGGGCCAGGACAGCATATTTATCAGTGTAATTCTGCAGAGAGAGGCGGCGAGCACTAGTTAATGTAGGGATATCATCATGGCTATGGACCTCCACAAAGCTTGCTTCATGTGCTTCTATCTGCAAAAAATCATGGACTTTGTTTTGGATTGTGACCGACATACTCCCAAAACTAGAATCATCATCCATTTTGGCTCGGTTGACAAGATTTCGATTAATTAACTCAGTTAGGTAGATGTAGCCAATCTTCTCCATTGTCTTCCCACCCTTTGAACTTAGAAATCCCTCTGCAATCCACATAAATACCAAGCTGCGTGCCTCAATTGTAGTGTTGGTTGGCAACGCAGCAAAGTAGAGAAAGCAACATTTTAGCTCATGTGGAAGGTCATCAAAGCAAACTGACAGCATGCTTTCAAGATTTGTTGATGGCTTGGACTTAAGGTAGCTAAAAACCTTCACCCACTCTCTTGGGAACTCCTTGGTTTGCACAAGACCTGATAAAAGAACAACCGCCATAGGCAACCCTTGGGTGATTTTGAAAATACTTTTTGGTACTTCATAAGGTTTTTATCTTTCAGTTCCTTAGGTAGCCTCTCACGAAACAATGACATGGAAGCATCTTCTGTAAGTTTTTTTAACTGGATAGTGACATGATAGTAGCTGCTAGGTGGCTCTTCTGCTTTACCTTGTGTGATATGCACTACTCTACTACCCCTAGCACCAACTGGAATGCTAGTCAAAAGTGCTTCCACTCAGTACCACTGACTTCACCATCTATCACGAGCAGGTACTTCTTATTTTTCAATTTATTTTGCAGCATCTCTTGTGCCATTTCTTTAGGGCAATTCGTGTCATCTTCTGTCAGTTGCTGAGTAATTTGTTGAAGGATGTTGGGAGCAGTCAAATAAGGTGCAAAACATTCCATGGCTTGCACTTCAAACATTTTCTTCTTTTCCATTTTTTTGTATATGTCTCTCACAAGAGTTGTCTTGCCAATACCACTTTCTCCGGACACAGTGATCATGACTGGATAGTGTTCTTTGCCGGCCACTTGGTGTTCTGCTAGGTTATTAACAAGGGCATTCTCTAATTGGTTGTGCTCCTCCACATATATCACCGCTTCTGGATCATGAACATCATCCCTGAGATTCAACCATTGTATCATGGTTAGTACCAGTAAGTTTAGTCTGAAGAGTAAGTTGACAAATATAGTGCCAAATATAATCTATCCATTGACCATCGATATTTTTTTAAGAAAAATGATAATCATTTTCCACTTCTTGCAGTCAATATATGCCTCGATCAGCCAAACAGAGGTGGCATGGGTCCTTGGACCCATTAAATGGAACTTAAGCGCTACCTATGAATAAATGGAGGACTCTTTGAAAATCATTTTTTTAGTAGTGATGGGCTGCCTTTGAGAGCCCATGTGTGTTGGCCCAAAAGTGTGTGTTGTCCAAAAGTTGAGCACACATCAATGTATAGATCATAACCGATGAACTTGTGGCTCTTCCTATAGAAACTGGACAGTCTTTTTTTATTTTTTTATGAAACTGGACTATTCAATTTTCACTTATAACCCTGAAGGGAGAATGTTGTGGCTGTTGCTACCACACCTAGGGCTGGTCTAGGTCAGTAGTGCCACCTAGAACACCTCAAGTCATGGCCAAGATAACTAGCATGTATATCTCTTCATGTTCCAAAATTGAGAATGGATTTAGTTGTTCAAAAGGTTAATTAAAGAATTTTGTTACTAGTTATTAGCTAAAAATTTTATTAAAGATAAAACAAGTTTGATTCATTTTAGTTTATAATTTTGTATTTTTTAATATTTTATTTCTTTCTGTTAAAATAAAAGAGATCTCCTGCTTCGTTGTTGATCACTTGAATTCCAAATAAAAACTATATTTGTAGAAATTCTCAAAAATTGCTTAATTCATATAAAAGGAAATCCTAATGACTAGAATTCTCTAAGTTTTAGAATGTCTTGTTTAAGAGCATAAGTATTTTTATTGGAATTCAATTATGGAATAGCCTTCTAAACTTAATTAACTGCTTTGAATTATTCTCTAAAGGCCCTTCTTAGATCTTCTTTCTCAAATCTTGGATTAGGGAAGAAGGAGTTCATGACTAGACTATCGGGCAGTTTCATTATGCGCCAACTCATGATCTTCATGCCGATCTATTATCCACCTCTGTGTCTGTTCTTTCTTAGCTAAATAGGTGGAAGATCCATACAATGTAGTTATATCATGGACTCAAAAAATGGATCTAAATTGTATGGATCTTCCACCTTTTAGGTTAAGCTAGTAGATAAGACACCATATCGTATCAAGGACCTTCTGACTACACATTTAGGACTTTACATGAGATCATATGATTAGATCTAAAACATACATGTTGCAATAATCTTCTTTTGATATAATGAAGAAAATACATAGATGTAGGGATATTATCACTTGGGAAGACTAAATCTATATAACTTATTGTGTTTTTTTATGTTTCATACACTATTTTGGTGACAAGAAATCCCTACTAAACTTTTTAATCATTGACACTTTCTAAGACTTGAAATCTTATATTTGAAACCTAAGAATCTTATTTTTAAATTCTTGAAGTTTCAACCTTAAAATGAAATAAAACAATCAGTCTAATATTTCTAAAAATCGAATCATCTTAGAGTTGTCAAGACTCCTATTAATGTTTTAAAAGCATAGCAGTTTAGCCTTTGCTACTCCCTCCGTTATCTTTTATAAAATGCCCACAAATTTCAAGAGTCAAACTTTAAAATCTTTGACCAATCATTTATCCGACAATCTTAACTATACTATAAACTTGATATGGTTAGATTGTGATTAATTGTACTATCCAAATATCATAAATCTATAAATATAAATAATATACTATAACATAAATAAACAGTCAAAATGTAGTTTGGGAGACTGTAAGGTAATGTTGGTAGTACTTATTAATGTTCTAAAAGCATAGCAGTTAAGTCTTTACTTTATAAGAAAATTGTTGCTGCACCAAAGACGAATTATTTCCTTTTGCAGTTACAATGGTGACATTGCTCATAACACCCTCCTCCCCGCACGGCATACCACAGTTGCATACTCATGAATGCTCCTGTCACATGCCTACAAATATACTCCTAAAACCATTCAATTTCAACCCATAGTGGCTAAGTCACACCCGCACAACGCAACCACCACACAAGAATTAGGTTGTTACCACCTAAGGGCGCATACATTGGTGACTGGTAACCGTAAGCAGTCTTATATTTGTCTCATCCAATGACACGTTGGATTTTGGATGATGTGGATGAGAGACGGTGCAAGCTAGGGGGTGAGGAAAAGAGGCGGTCGTTTGGAACTAACACAACAACCTAAAAGACTACTCCCTCCGTCTATAAATAAGTGTCGCTTCGCTTTTCGAGAAACAAATACCAGCAATTTTAATAAATAATAAATATTATCGATTAGTATCATAATTAGTATCATCAGAAAGATCTTTGGATCTAATTTTTTAACAAAATTATTTAGAGATATAAATATTGCACACATTTTCTACAAATCAGTTAAACTTATGACACGCATCCCACGGCGATACTTATTTAGGGACGGAGGGAGTACATATTATATGAGTTGCCCTGTTAAGTCATCTCAAGACTATGTGGCACAACATCACACAGCCTGTAAGATATTGGAAATACTCCCTAGTCCCTACCATATATAGGAATGACGCAAGTGAAATCAGCTATACATAGAATGTAGTTAAGTACAAAAGGTAATTCTGTCTACTTACAACTTTACATGAGTGTAACGTATAGATGTTGAGGTAGAAGGTTTCCACGTCACATCTGTCTTCTTATTGGAATCCTCGATCTTGTATTTATCTTTGTTTTCAATGATGCTATCAAGCCTCATGTTGATGGCTCTAATTTTTCTAGATAGGCCGCGTCTCATCCGTACTTGAGTTGTGAATATTTCAAGACATGTCATAGTAGGACGAAGCCACATTGGGTACCTTCAGAATGCAAATATATGTGAGAGCATGCATATTATAAATTAGAGAAGATTTTTGTGAACCTATGTGGAGCTTAATTAAGCTTATTGTGTGCTACGGATCGACGACGACGGCTAAAGGTGTGGATGGGTACCTGGACATATGGACATGGAGATAGTAATGATCAAGGGCGTCCTCGGCGTCGAAGACGGCGTCTCGCGTCTGCAGCGTCCAGACCCTGGTGATTTCGTCGGTGACGGCACGGCGCCTGGTGTCGGCCTCGCGGAGGAAGGCCTGCAGCCACATGAGCTTGTCCCGGAGCCGGTGGATGTCGGCGCTCACCCCCACCAGCGCCCGGGCCTCGCCGACGGCCACCTCCTGCAGCCTCCCGACCAGAGGTCCGATGATCGCCTCCGCCATCGTCGATCCTTAGCTAGCTTCTCGATCTTCCTCTGTCTGTGTGTGTCTGCTAGCTAGCTTTGAGAAACAAGCTGACGATCGAGACACGCACGTACACATTTGAGAGTGAAAGGATATGTATATATGCACCACACGTACGTGCTACGGTGGTGGCGTGCTAAATGCTATCATCGATTGCTTTGAGTCGATGCTCAGATAGGGATTGATTTGATTCTTCTCGCCATTTTTGCATGCACACGCATTGCTAATCTCGAGGTGAAAGAGCGGCAAAGCTAGCTGATGATACCTTTCTTTGTTTGTTTTGATGCGCTTGTGCTTTTCCGTCCGACATATGTGCGTGCACAGCCGGGCTCCTACACGCAGCGTAACCAAGGATGCATCTAGCCAGCTAGAATCGCCTTTTGGAATCGCTTGATGTCATTAATTGCTACTACTGCAGGAGTGCAGCTTGACTCCATCCTAAATAATTTATCGTTTTCGGTTTTCATGATACAAGCTTGACTTGATTTATAGAAAATATTTAAAATATTTATATCTCAAAATAAATTTATTAAAAACTAGATTCAAAGATCTTTCCAATGATACTAATTATGATACTAATCGATGATATTTATTATTTATAAAAATTACCGATAAATATTTCTCGGAAGCAAAAGCGATAGATATTTTAGAACAGAGGGAGCATATCATTAAAAGTGCTACCTCGACCTCTAAAAGTTTAAAACTAGTTCGTCATGTGTTCATACGGACAAAGCATTGAAAAGAATACCTCAAAACACACACAACCGCCATTAGCCACGTTTGATGTATTTAATTTGTACTCCCTATGTTCTAAAAATAAGGAATTGAGAGTACAAAAATTTATATTAGATTATAAAGAATTTTTGATGAACAAACACTCCAAAAGACAACATTCACGTGCATACTTACACAAAAAGTAAATTTGGAGAGCGGCCACATCGCTTAAGGTGAACCTATTCTTCTGGCTCGCCATACACGGCCAAGGGAACATAAGAATCTTGAAATTTGGTGGACACAAATAGATTTCAAGGCTTTCCAAGTCTAGGGGAACATTACTTAATATGGTATTATAGAATGATTCATGAACCTCAAGTGTTCAATTTTTAGAAGACCAACTTAGCAGCAAAATATAAGCAGATATTAACTAAAACATTGTCAGTCTTATAGCTAAAACTAAAATCACAGCACTATTTCAAAACTATAGCTAAGCAATTTAGCAGTGCTAAAGTGTAATTTAGCAATCCTATCTCACGTAACGAAAAAATAACAATAGCTTAGCGGGGTTGGTCTCCAGAAACTATAGCGGCACTATACCACCACCATATCCATCTATTTAAATCCATAACCGACGAGGTGCCCCCTGCTCGATTTCGATTCGATCCCCATGGCACCGCCCTCACCTCTTCGGGCCCTGATGGAGTGGACGATAGTGTAGCTCCTGGTCCTCCGCCACTATGAGTAGTTTGTTCCATTGCCCATCACAAAACTTATTCACAAATGTTCCATTGATCTTTGATTACTGCAGGATGGCTCAGAATGCATAGCTGAAGGAGAATGTTGTTAAAATATCCTGTTGCCATATGTTGTTGTAATGTCCCTAGTTGCGTTGTGCAACCATGAATTTGCATTGTGCAACCATGAATCTAAAGATTTTCAGTTGTTTCATATATGTTGTTCTGTTAATAAGCGCAGTTTGTGATTAAGGGTCGTAAAATTAATCATTTGTGCTGAATTTGGTGAGGATAACTTGTGAAACTTGTTGTAATGGATATGAAATTCGAATAATTGAAATTTTATATATTGTCCACTTTGATATTCCTATAAATTGGATAGCTGCAGATGGAGCATAGGTAGCTTTATTTTGAATAATAATTCAGCAGCTTGTGTACTCTTGGATCTCTATTTTGTTCTGCAGTCTGTCAGTCACCGTTTTGTCGACAGAACTGCAAGCTTACATTAGAGATTTAAAGTCCAATGGGATTCACTTGCTACAGCCTACAACTGGTGTAAGTTTGCTTAGTTATCATGCATGCTTTGGATAATATTTAATTAGTTGTGGTAGCTTGGAATCCATAAGCTCTGAGTGACAATCACCTTTCATGTGTGTACATACTGTAAGGTCTGGGTTGTGGCAAGTAGCCAACAAATTATAGAGTAATGGGCATGCGTGTGTGACGGATGGCTAGATATTGGGCCAGGCCTTCTGGCTAGTGGGCAACGGATACGGATCACTATTTTTTTTTATGTTTTTCTGTAGTATAAGATCTATCACTGGGCTCATGGAATGTGTCCATATTTTCATTAATTACAGAAATTTCTTTATCATTGCTATAGCAACAAAAAATTCCATAGTACCAAAGTGACCCATTGTTCATTTTAACCGTTTCATTTGTTGTCTAGTCCTATTGTTCAATGTAGTGTCTTGTTTGATAATAACAGTATTCAAATAGCACTCAAACAACATTGCTTAGACATAGAACTCGTGGACAGCTATACGTCACGATATCACGAGCGAGAAATAGAAATGGATTAAAAATATTGATTTCCCTGTCCTTCACTTCAGCTTATATACTACTATTGCCTTCAACATAAAACTTAAATTACATCCTTGCTCAGTATAACTGCCACGACCATATAATAATTAAATAGATATAAGATACCTCAGCTCTAGATAAAGCATTTCTTGAAGCTACAGATACTCAGCTCTAAGATATCCACAGATTCCTTGGAGCTGAAACTTTATCAAACAGGGTCTAATTAATATCCTTCCTGTATGCAATAACTTAATAAACTAGTTTTTCTTATCTGAGGTACAGCCGTGCAGCAGTAGCATCTGATCTCTCCTGAAGTCCATGTATGTATGCGCAAGGCAGGTAGCAAGAGTAACCAGCCCGTGCTGATGCCGTGGTTCCTATCTCAAAGTACCTTGCTCTCTTCACACACAGATACAGACTTCACTGTTGATTAGCTGGAACTGAGCCAACTACTACTAGGTGCTTCCTAATTCAGAAGAATTAGAAATTTATGCATCTTCTTCTGTGTACTGTAACTCTTAATTGTTCTATTGATTACTTTTGATGGTAATAGGCTGCACATATGGGCTCATTATTGAGTATTGAGTGGGCTGTGTTGTATTGATATTGGGTTTGCAAATAATGTTAAAAACTGTATGCGCCAAAAATTATGGCACGGCCTAGTTCAAACTATGGCATGGGCTGGCCTGATCTGAGAGAAAAAAATAGGCCAAAAATCTAAAATAATAATGGACCAGATATAAAAACAGCCCAAACAATATTAATAGCCCATTTC